>JAYMSU010000371.1:0-14694 GCA_036897765.1 Erodium chrysanthum | reverse complement strand
AAGGCAAGAAGACGAGAGGCGGTGTTGGCGTCTTTGTTCAAATGTAGGAGAGGACATAGTACTGGTTGGTTGGTTGAAGTATTGAGGTGTACCGACTGTGCACCCAGCAATGTTTGCCTAAAACGAAAGGGAAAGAAGAACATCACAACCAAAATCACAATCAAATTGCAAGCAAAACCCAAATAACCAAAGATAGTAAATCAGAACAGACCCACAATGCCACGAAATGTGTTTATGCAAGAATCAAATTCAAACCCAGCAAAGAACTCAACAAAACAATAAGACCCACAAACCCAGAAACCAAAACGGAGGTTTGAGCTGAAGGAAACACAAAACCCATAAACAATAGTAGCAGAACACTCACATTATGTCGATTTCACGGTTGATCTGAGACATGATCGACTCAACTTCTGAAAACCCACAAAAAGCGATACCCACAAACCTTGGGCGACGGACGGACGATTCCTTCAAAACCCAGCCCAAGTGGAAGAAATGAAGAAGGTATGCAAAAGGGTTTGAGAGATAGGGAGGGAGGGTTTTGGCTCGTGAGAGAGGGGATGAGGGTTTTGGTGTTGGGAGAGAACGATTGTAAAGAGATTGAAAAGAAGAGTGTGCTTATGAACCTTCCATTTAATCTATAAAAAAAAGAAAACACATGCACCATATAACGTTATTAGACATGCCCTGTAAATTCACCCTAGCTAGATTAAAGGTGAATGACATATAATTTCTAATTTCTTTTACTTATTACACATATAGATCTCATGTATAATAAATTGTCAGGAAGCATATAATTTCTTAACAGATTCTTTTATAGACAAACGATTAGTCTTATGAATTTTCATATGTCACCATAAAAAAAGTTAACCTTTTGTCACGTGACCTACACAAAAAAGAGAACCGCGGATATTCAAACAAGACCAAGCACTCCTACTCGTGCGAGAGAACATATTAGTATCAGTTAAGAGTTGAATTGATGACGACATTCCGGTAACGATCAAGTTGGTATGCTAATGCCTGTGAAATCCGTAGTATAAAAGTTCTCACACGTAACGATATCTTTCTCATGAGCTTAGCCGGTATTCTCTTCTAGACGTAGGTTCGCTCCTCTTTTTTAATGGTTGACCAGGGACTGAAGGAGATGTTTCGATCATCAGTGTTCACCCTCCCTTCTCGTTGTGGTATGGATATAATTGAAGAGCCCGTGCTTGGAGGTAAAGGTAAAGGTAAAGGGCTCCTGTCATCCGTGTAATAGCAATGCAAGACCCACTCCAGATCGATGCCTCAACTTCTTCGTTTTAAGACCTGTTCAATCCTCTTTTTTGGTCAGGTCAGACCATTAGGGGATTTCCGTATACTGAGATTGACCTTTTTTGACATAGCGTGGAATGAGAACACCGAGATCAATCGAGTAAGATATTCTAATGGTAGTATGGCTAATTGGTCAGCCAGACGAGTTTCCTGCCTGAGACAGCTCGCGACGGATCCTGCCTGAGACAGCTCGCGACGGATCCTGCCTGAGACAGCTCGCGACGGATCCTGCCTGAGACGGAGAATGCGTGGAAAAGCAGCATGTTCTATCTATCAATGGAGCATTACTCCTTTCTACTCGCTACAACTACTTCTTTGCACTTTTCTTCTTATCTTAATGTTAACAAAAAGAATGGACGGTGGAGGAGTCGAAAGAAATCGAGTCAATCCCGTAGTCAAGAACTTTCGAGAAACAAAAAGCAATGCGTTTTTCTTCTTTATTTGAACCTCGATCCAAGTTCCAAATCTATTACTATCTCGATCTCGGGGAGGCGGGTCCTTTCCCATGACCCATGGGTGGATTGTCTTGAAGGAGTTGGAACTATTCAATATTAGCGAGTCCCATTAGGAAGCTGGATGAAAAAGCAGTCAAAGATAAGGCGAGTTTTGAAACGAAAGGATTTCGAAGCATCTTGGTATCCAAACAAATGAAAGGAATGAAGACTTGAACAAATGAAAGGAAAGCTTTGTTGACTTGTCCCCTTGGTGCCGAGCCCCAAGCGTTGCTAAACCTTGGTGCGAAGCCCCTGCGTTTGTTTTCAAACCTTCCCCTAAGATAAGACAAATACCTTGTTTTAACGGCACTATGTATCGAGAATCCAACGAATTCCCCACGCTCGGTTTTGACAAATGGAAGAATTCCAAGGCCCAATTGGATCGATCTCGGCAGCATGTCTATACCCCCAACTCTCTCGGGAGTCTATTTATGCACTTGCGCATGATCATGCTTTCATCCATTTGGTTGGAGGCGGTCCATTATGATAAGAAATCCACTCATTGTGAAACGTTTCATTGTTCGAATGAATCAACAGAGCCTTTTGGGCATTTGTCCCAATGATTCGAACCAAAACCCATTTGTGGGGAAGAATTTGTATTCGCAAATGCTAGAAGAGGGATTTATTGACTCGTTTTATGAGGTTACTTGTATCTCTTCTGAGGTTTAGATTACTCGAACATAGTGAAGAGGAAGAATTAGCTCGAACCCATGAAAAGCACCTTCGAGCCTTAGCTTCTTAAAAAGAGATACTTTTTGAAGTCATATGAAAAAGCAAACAAAAAACCCGGGTTTTGTCAAATAAACAGAGCCTCAGAACGAACGACATATATAAGCAATTCTAATAAACCCATAGCTCAAATACGGGCTTTTCGCTCCTGAAAGTAAGGTTTTGCCATGGGCGAGTAGCCACTTTTTTTGGTTAATTTCAGGAAAAGCAAGTTTCTAGAGTTCTAGAAGAGGTAGTTTCTTACTCGAACGAAGTGAAGAGGTCTATTAGTCTCTTCTGAGGAGAAAACTTCGCAAGATCGGGAAGGGGACTCATGCAAAGAACGGAAGGTGAGAATCGGAGGGATTTCTGACATACCGGAGATTCTAGAGAAAGCATTTTCTAAGATAGATAGGACACTTTCGAGGCAGTTTGTAGACGAAATGGTGAAAGGGATCGAGTGGAAAGTGAGCCTCTTTGACGGAATAGTGGAACCAGAAGAGGAAGAGGTACAAAGTGACTTGAAGAGGATAGAGAGGATGAGACACGAACTAATGGATTCCTTTCAGCTATTCAAACGGGCAAGGCTGAAATCAATGGCCTTCCCTATTTGGTTGGGTCTATGGAGTTTGGGTTTATGGGAGGGAGCATGGGATCCGTAGTGGGTGAGATGCCGAACGTGCTACCAGTGTCTGCCTCTTATTAGAGCGTGCTACCAGATTAGACTACCAGTGAGGCCTCTTATTCGAGTTTGTGCTTCCGGTGGAGCGCGCATGCAAGAAGGGGTTTTTAGCTTCATGCAAATGGCGAACTGGGACTTTGTATTCTTTTCGACAATCCAAAGCTATTCTATATAGAAATCCTTGCATCTCCGACTACTGGTGGCGCGAGGTATGTTGGCCGATCTTTGTCCTCACCCCAGACTTCCATTGCTCAGGTGCAAGAGTCATTGTTTCTGCATGAAACAGTACCCGAAGGTTCCCAAGAGGCGGAACCCCTAATGGAAAAGGGTATGTTCGATGGAATCATAGAGCGTAAACTGTTCCAGTATTCTGTGGCTTTCTTATTTGACACAATTGGTACTCTTTTCTTTCCGACGATTGCTATTTCTATTACCAATAGGAGAAAGGGACCTTCGGAGAAATGAAGCAAGGCAAAGTCGATGCTCTTTGTCTTGCGTATCTCTATAGAATGGAGAATTGGAAAGTACTTCCTCTCGAGTCTCCTCTCTTGAATCTTTGCGCTTGAATTGCATTCTATTCTAAGAGCTTTTCTATTCGTTCCCATTCGATTCGTTCCTTGCACTCCATTCTATTCGAAATACCCACTTAGGTTAGGTATCCTTAATGAAATGCGAATTCGAAGGATTGGAGTCTCCCATAACAATAGAACAATAATAAGTACAAAGAGTAGGTACAAATTGCAAATCAAGGGAGTCTATGACAACTCTCAACAACTTACCCTCCTTTTGAGTGCCTTTAGTAGGCTTAGTATTTCCGGCATTTTCCATAGCCTCCTTCTTCATGTTCAAAAAAACAGGATTTTGGGGATTCCCAATCGTTTCTCTTTTCTTTATTGCCGAGCGTCTTTCGAGTCTCATGTTGACTTTTCTCTTTCATGTGATACTTCGCCTTAAGAACTAGGGCTGAGCCCGTACAACTATTATCACTACTCTGCGGGAGATTGGTATGAAACCGAAAGTCTAACTAACGGCTTCTTCTCTTGTTAGAGGAAGCCCTGGTTCAAAGTCTTCTTTATGTTACACGTAGCAACTCCTCTTGTTAAATCCTTTAATCGGAACGACAAGAGAGTGACTAAGCCGAAAAGGCCGATAGCATTTTCTCTAGCAAGTGTATTAAAAAGAATACCACTATATGAGAATGAGATAAAGCCTCAGCTTTCATGTCTTTACTTTAATCCTCGATTGAGCTAGTCACCGGCGAACGCTTCCCCAAAAGGGACCTACCTCTACTCTAAACAAGAGCCTTCGGGTACCAGACTAGCTTCTAGCTTAAAAACGTAGTACGTAAGGATATAGTTTCTTTCGTCATCCGAGCGGAGCCCTGCGACATGTGCCATATTTAGGTTGCTCGCGACTGAGACTTTTAGGGATTATTTGAAGCTTCCCTTAATTAAGGGATTTAGATAACATCCGGTGGGGAAAGAGCCACTACTCGGTTCAATAATTAATGGAAGGTGCGTAGCCCTCTTCAACATCTGATTCTTATCCTCCTTTCCGGGGTAAATGATGTCTTATTCTCTACGGCCCAAGGTTTATCAACACTTGGGGCTTTGCACCAAGGAAAGAATTCGCTTGGGTTAAAGGGGCTTTGCACCAAGGCCCACCTTTTTCTCTTAATGCAATGCAGGCGAGGCATATTAATGCAGGCAAGGCATATCTCGTTGAATCAGTAAATCCAGTTAGTTCCGATTCCGCAAGGAAAGGACAACAATCTTCTTGTTTTTGAGAAGCTACGTATTCATGTTGATGTTCGCGGCGAATGAGTGGAAAGAATGAGGAAGTGCGTCAATCAGACCCCGAAATGGGGACATTTTCTTTATACTCCCCTCCTAGCCGACAAAAGGAAGACGAGCTAAAAGCGTCCAAAACTTACATGCTATGTATTCGGAGAACATCCCTTTTCAGGATATACCCCTTCCTGATGGTGTAACTAGTAAAGCATGTGTTCAACTAGCTTTAGCTGTAGTTATCTTTCTAACATTAGGGGTAGTTCCCCACGTAGAAAACTTAGTCTCATAAGTTAGCCTTCTGTTGTTGAATAGATATCCTGTATCTAATTATGCATTTAGCACCAGAAATCAAAGTAAGGATTCTTTTTTGCTTTTGTGCTGTTCTTTCTTGATGTTTGGTAGTTCTCTCTGTTTGAGGTCCTCCTCGTCATTATGTATCTTTCTTTGTCCTTATCGAGGATGTAGCTAGTCTTTCATTTATTTGGTGTAGTAAAGTTTAATAGGTATGAAGATTGCATCTATTTATCCCGCTAGGTTTTATAGCTGGTACTCTTTATCTATGCATGAAGAGGGGTTACCAGTGGTATGAAAATCCATGCTAGTAATATTCTAGATTTCCAGAATGAAGGGAGTTAATTCCAGGATTTATTGGAGTAAAAAAAATACATCATAATAACACTCTTAGGATATAAGAGCAGCTCTTCTTGCGTTTTCCTCTCGCGGGATTGATTGTTAGAAGACCTTCCTTACCTTAGCTCCACGGAACCATAGGTGCAAAGCGGAAAGCAAGTCCCATCGAGTTAGCTCTTGGAGTCAAGGAAGCAAGTCTGGGGATTGGTTCAGGGCAGGAAGATCTAGGCTAGGATTTCATACCACCTTAAGGTATGGATAACGGGTAGTTGCTTGTTGTTTTCTCGAAGCAAACCCATCTTTGGATAAAGCATCTTCTTCAATATTCGTCGGGGAGGATGTGGTTGAGTTAAAGATTTCAGGTACTTTAGAAAGCAGCTTGGGATAGAAGTAGTGGAGAATCTATTCTGAGCCCTTTCTTTTAGAGTTGGGACTTCTCGATCAGTCAGTCATTTAGGTAATTGAGTTCATCGCATTCACTATCTTTCTCATTTTGACGAAGACCATAAAGTCAAGAAAGAAAAGTAAAGAAAGAGTCAGCCCTTAATGGACAATGATAGACAGACCAAAGATTGCACATCACAGTCTAAGCATGCTTGCTAGGAGCAACTCGGTACGGCTCACTACTAAAGAAGGTTCAGGCATGCTTCGACTTAGCCCTGTGATCCGCTAATTCATCTCTTGATCTGGTATTCCGCTTCTCATTCTCACTTTGCTCCATCCAATTCTTATTTATCATGCGCGCCTTACGTCATCCTTTTATGCAATTATGAACTCCACGGAACTTTCTCGATTCCAACACAACTTTTCCTTTTGGAGCTGACGTAACAAACTACGCGAGCCTCCTGACGAAGCCAACAGAAATCCTATCCGAATAAGAAAAATAAAAGGCAGTTTCATTATGGTGGTATACCAGCCGCCTGTTCTGGAACTTCCAGTTCCAATCAAAGCATATAGATCCGTAAATGAATTTGTATGTATAGCCACTTCAGTCGTGCTCGTCCTTTCTCGAAAGTATCTTTTTTCTGGGAACATGGTCAACCAGAAATTTTGATGTTCGCGATTCTTCATCCACCGATGCAGAAAATGCTCCAGTTTTCCATTCTCATATGAAGCCGGAAAGTTTATTGGCAAGAGGTCGGCACGAAGTGATTCATCATGCTCGAAGATGAGCCGATCCTTTGTTAGGGGCGCTTTATAGATCATCAAATTACCACAAATGGAATGAAAAGTGGGTCCATGTAAATGATCGAGACCTCGCAAACAACAACGCTCCTTCCCCATATGGAGTTCGGAACCCAAAGGCAATCGTTGAGTGAACTCTATCTTCTTTGTGTTAGACAGAAGAATACCCAAAATAAAGATGCACACTCCTCCATGTGAAATATTCATCTTCGTTTTCACTTTTTGGTAGTAGTTGTGACCAAGAGCCATCAGCTCTTGGCTCGTTGGTAAGGCGAGAGCTTCAAGCGCGCTTGGCACACCTCCCACACAAGGACCACCCGACGAGGGAGGGATGGGGAAAGCTACAGGCCCCAAACCTGCGACCCTTCGAAAAAAATGGGGGTCTGCAAGCCTCATCTTCTCATTCTCATTTCGTCCTTGCTCATTCCTGTTACCGTTAGGCCCAAGTCTCTGGCCTTTCCTTATCTGCGCCCGCTCACGCTTCGCTGATTTATCGCGTGGTAAAAAAAAGAAGAGAGTACGAAAGAATAGTAAACAGAGCACACCGCAGAAAGATTCTAAATATGAAAAGTCCCCTTTGGATTCGAGAAGAAGAAAATGAAGAAGGAGAACGAAAGAAAAAAACCCCTTTCTTGCTCCAGTTTTGGACGAGCTTCTCCCAATTATGTCTGGGAATAGAATAGGGCGAGGGGGGCTTGCTCTGACCAAGACTCCACTTTTTGCTCCCGCTATCGCGCCTATGAATTTACTGGAATGTAGATAGACCAAAAGAGGGAATGAAGAGATAAGAATAGGAATTAGAGTACCATTGAAAAAAGGGGCACCTGTGGAAACATCTCTACTGACAAACCATTTCAATAGTACGGGTGCTGCCGTGCCACAAAGCACGACCATGGAAGTAATGAAAAAGAAAAAGTTCTGGAGTTGGACCATCTGCTCTATCCCTTCGAGTTTCGCTTTGAGGAGTCTTCCGCACTCCAAAATTTTGTTAATGAACGGAGAAAATAAAAACACGACCGCAATTTATCAATCATGGGCTTTTGTTGATTCTTTTACTGCTCCGCTCCCCCTGTAGAAAGACTTTTCGTAAATCGAAAAAGGAAAGGGTTTAGCAAGAAAGGCATGGGATGCAAATACGAGAGAAATGCTTCTATCTTCTATCTAAGCGAGTGAACTAGGTTTGGAACTTCTCGAGCTTCTATTTCTTCCGTTAAAGAAGATTCTAGAAAAGATAGAATAAGAAGGCGTGTTTCCAGAACAAAGAAGATAGAGGTTAAGAGGATAAAGTTAGCAAAGTTAACCAAGATTGGAATGAGCATAGAAAGATGTATTGATGTACCAAATCGGCTAATGCTCCCAGGTTGATGCAATGTATTCCACCAGTTGACTGAAAACTTGATTATTGGTATATCGATCAGTCCAACACAGATGAAAATAGAAGCCAGTTCGACAGAAAGCTTTTGAAAACAAAGTGCACCCAGGTAAATAAAGAACAAGATTAATACAGAGGTTAAACGAGCATCCCAGACCCAAAAGGTGCCCCACGTGGGTCTTCCCCAAAAACTCCCAGTAACTAAGGTAAAGAAGGTAAAAAGAGCACCCATTTCTATACCGGTTCCGGAAGAGCGAAGAAAAAGAGGATGTTTTGTTAATAGGAAGAAGAAAGTCTTTATAGCCGTAGCGATATAAAGAAGAATACTCATCCAAGCCACAGGAACATGTACATAGAGAATACGAGAATTTCCACCTTGTTGAAAATCGAGTGGTGCTGCCCAAAGACTTAAATAAATAGCCATCGCTGTTAAGAACAACCAAGATCCAATGAGAATTTGCGCGTAGCTTTTTGTCTTTGACATCAAAAAAACGGGTTGTAATAAGGAAACAAGCATGTGCTTTCGTGAACTCTTTGACTGCTCTGCTTCCCCCCCACAAAAATAGGGAAAGCCTTCTTCTTTCTCTCCCAACCTCAGGAAGACTCCAATTTCCGGTTGGGTTTACCAACCAAGAAAGACATGGTATATTTTCGATCTTGTACACAAACCATATATCCGGAGGTGCGGAAAGTGCAGCTGTGAAAAGCGTAAAAACCATCAAAAAACAACGATTGTTCGTCAAGGTTTTTGACTTGCATTGCAATAAAGTCTTTGAGGATTTTTACACTATTTTTTGGCCGGTTACGCTGACTTCCTACAAAAAAGGTTTTTGATATTCAGGGTGAGTCGGGTCAATCCGACTTTTTATATCTCGTAAAAGGGCTTCCGAGCAACCCTCCAATTCTAATTCTTCCACATACCCCTCTTCCCTAGAAGGTTGTAGCGTCGCAGGACCATTCAGTTTTTGGAGCAAAGCTTTCATTTTACTTTTGAGTTCTTCCACCTTCTCGACCGAATGGTGGTGATTTGGCCCAGAAGGACTAAGAGCCTCCGCTTCTGGAATTTGCCTTTGAGGCAGCTCCAGCGGTTGCGAAGCCGGCCCCGGGTGACTTAAGCCCTTTCCTGTGGTGGCACACTACCTGAACCTGAGTCCGGTCGAAAATCTACCCTTCTTCGTTTTGGACCAGCCTCCTCCACAGTATTTTGAGAGGAAGGTCCTGCTGCATTTTGATTTTTCCTTTCGGAAGCCCCCCGTGGTTCCTCGTTTTGGTCCGAAGATCCCGCTTCAGGATCCGTTAAATATTTGTCAATATCGAAAGAACCACACGAAGACGACCCGCTTTCGGCGGTTGGGTTATGTGGATTCATATTCATAGGATTCGATAGAATAAGATTCCCGTCGCTCGCTCCCCCTAAAACTACTAAAAGAATTGGCAGTAATATTGTGAACAAATCGATAATTTGAAAAAAAGAAATACGGAGAAAGGAAAATAAAAAGAATAAAAGAAATAAAAAAAGGCTAGAACATCAAAGTTTTGCGAATTCTCCGAGAAGCCGGGAATATAGTATTTTATATATTAATATAAGAAAGATCATTGTAAAAAAAAAGGGTAAAAAAAAGGGAGGAGCTCGAAATCTGGATAGGAATCACCATTCCTATCAAAGTACCTAAAATGCTGCCGAAGGCAATGCAAATGGTAGGGATGAGTTTACGAGCAAGAACAATCATGTTTGTTGATTCTTTTTTCCTTCCGCTTCCCAAAAAAGAATGGAATGGGGCAAGACTCTTTATTTGAATCGTTGGTTTGACCGAACGAGATAGGCGTGGGAAAAAGGACCTTCTTTCTTCTTTCTGGCAGTGCTTTACCGGGAAACTAGAAGTAAGGAGCCAATTTCTATGATTTGAGCTGAGCCGGAGATTACGAGGACTAAACCAGATGCAGAGGAGTCGAAGCATCGTCAACATCTTTCTGTTCACAGGAGCTACTCGAACCCTTACTTTTTACAAATGGGATGAGGTACAAACTCGACCGGAGTCACTCGAAGAGGAACAAAGGAAGGAATTGAAGGAGAGGCTCTCTAATGTGCTCGCCTTTTTATTAGAAGGGTAAGTAGAGGCAACGAAGTTGACTGGAAGGAGAGGTACCGTACCTAGTTATCGACCATAGGGAGAGGTATGACTAACATCAAAGAGGTAGAGCGGCGAGAATGAAATGACGAGGTCCGCTTAGTTGTACCGCTTGTTCTCGAAATGAAAGTCAAGCTTAAAGGAAATTAGGTCTCGTCTATAGTAAGGGTCTATGGTTTTTAGCGCTCGCTTTGAGTAGAGGAACCAATTCAAGGTAAATAGATATCTGAGACCCACAACGAACGAAAATACTTTGATTGACGCTTCCGCCTTAATGAAGACAGAAAGCAATCCAACCCGATAGCGCTTTTCCTTTCCTGGTGACAGAAATCCCAGCAGTCGAGCAATTCCTACTTCGCTCCTACGTACCCTCGTTTCCCTCGAGCAACTAAGTACCTCGAGTCTTGAGGCTTATATGATAGGTATGTAACTCCGTGCGTTGCGGAAAACCCGGCTTTTATGCTTGCAAATTTCCCCTTTTTCAGATTAAAGCAATCTCGAAATAGAGAAGCATAGTCTACCTATGAGAGAGAAGCAAAGTCTACCTATGAGTAGGTTAGAGAACAATCAGTAAGGCATTCCATTCCGGGCGAAAGATCTGTAAGGGTTTCAGAGGCAAGAAAGTCTCGACTGTAAGGGCTACGCGCCTTGTTAAAGGAAGAGGCGACTAAGTTGATTATAGGAGATAGAAAGAAAGCGGGTCCAGTACTCAAGCGCTCAACGACTCCCTCGGCAGGCAAAGCGATTGATTGGCTTTTATTTAGGGTGGTTTACCAGAGAGACTCTGACTTTAAGCAAATAGCTGCTTTTATCTGTATGCGTGTCAATCCGTAAGGCTATGATTGTCTATTTCATTCTTAATGCGGTCTCCTATTTCCCTTGCAAGACTTTTATGGTTCTTCAAAGCAAATAGAGTGCTTATTGGGGGTTGTACCAAGTCTGAAAGCTAGTAGATCTGGCCCGTCCTTTTGCTTGCTCAAGGTTTTCATTTGATCACAGTAGTACCCGCGTTGACTTCGGCTTTACTAATGATTCAACTGTTTTCGTTGCATATTGTTCATACCATTTGCTGCGGAATAGCGGAATCCATTAATTCGAAAAGGGGAGAACACGCTCGATAAGGCATTAGTTCTAGTATCATAAGTCTTTCTTCATAGGAACCTAATCTGATGGAACCGAATCTGATCAATCACTCCATCCCGCAGTTTAATAAGAAGGGAAAGGGGTTACCTACGCTAAGGACCTCTTATGAGATATAAATAACCTCCGCGCTTTGTTAGCAGACATCGAATTGACCCAAAGCCGACACTTCTGTATATCGCTTCGTCTATTTTGATAGAAACCTTCTACGCTACCTTTCTTTCATCTATGCTACCTTTCGTTCATCGGGAGAGGGCCTAACGAACGGAACGGGGCCACTGTTAAAGATAAGGTGTTAAAGAGAAGGCTGCAGAATAACACAATTCCATTACCAACGCCTCAAAGGATTCTTTGCTCTAGCTCGAGATTGTCTTGTTGCTTGGGAACTAGGTTGCTCTCCCTCTTGACTCTCTATCTAAGTTCAGTCTGCTAAGTCAAACGGATTGACTCTCTATCTAAATCTAAGTCATCGAATTGCCCCATTTCCAGAGTTAAGAATAAGAGAGCCCGCTACTGTGTTCCATCATATGAGGTTACTCTAATCGTGCATACTCTTCTGGTTGAAGCTGATATGAGAAGAGAGTGGTAGGATATACTGCTTACTTGGTAACCCACAATTTCTTAGGAAAGGCTCCTTTCAAAGTCTCCCCAATCCTACCTTGAAGACAAAGAGCTAGCGAGAAGTTCCGGCACTCACCTAACAAAACGGGTATGAATACGAAGAAAGTTATTGATATAAAGCAAATCCGGAAAAAATTAACAGTGAAAAAACGTTTTTGTTACCCAGTGAAGTGAAAAACCTGATATTTTATAGCAAGTGTACTTTTCCCTATTATTTACTAAAAAAGGGTTTATATGATTTGTTTGTAGGAGAAAGGAAATGAAGAGAGAATAGAAGACGATGATATGAAAGGCAGAGGAGAGAGCTGGTTCAATCCCCAGCCCTAATCTCCACGCCCTAACCCAAGAAGAAGACGAAGAAATTGCAGAGATGGAGAACGGCTTCGGCGGAAAGTTGGAAGATAGATTATCGGGCTTGTCCATCTACGATCCCGATCCCGACACCAACAATAACGACAACTTATTTCAGGTCATGAAAGCCGTCGAAGCTGCCGAATCCACCATTAGACAGCAGGTACTGCTCTCTGCTACTTGAATTTTCAATCCACACTGGAATTACTCAATTCATAATGTGTTTTTTTTTTTAATCTATGGTTGGTTATTTCAATCACACATTCTGCAGAAAGTAGTTTTTTGTCAAAACATTACACTTATAATGTCTAAACCCTCCCCTATTGCAATTCCAAGAGGTAGGCTTCTTTTTCAATAGTAAACTTTTCTTTTTATGAGTTGTGGAGTTCTTCTATGCCCTAAGGTGGGTACTCAGAAATATATAGTATGCTGACCAAGTCAGTCTGCTTGGGTTGGATTTGACCCAGTTTTAGGACTTAATGCAACTTCCATTGTTAGAGAATCAGGACTTAACAACATCCGGACCCCATTCCAGCTTGTCTTTCATCTGGTGGGTAGTTAGCTCTTTAGATTCTTTAATGCTAGTGTAGAGATGAACAATGTCGAGGAAGATCTTCAAAAATCAGAGTGCTTATGATCAGTTGAGGATATTTCCCTCCTCAACGCTTCCCAAGTGTTGGAAATGTTGAATGAACCATACCTAGAAATACTCCACGCTACCGCAATTGCTGCATCAGCGATCTACATGAGGAACCTCCACATTGTATCTTATACATCTTTATATATAAAAGGAGTTGAGTTCCATATCATACTATGAATTACTACCTCAGGCTTAGAAAATAAATATTTTCTTCGTGGTATAGTTTCCTAAAGCCATATAAGACCCCAATTAAGGTAACTTGGCAACAACAAAAAAAGAAATTGTGGAGTGCTATTTTAGTAAAAATAGGGGACGTTGGTTTAATTATATTTGAAAATAAAAAAGTTCCTAAAACATATCTTTATTTTTGAGAAAAAAACATATCATTTTAAATACCTTGGATCTGTAATTCAAAGGGATGGAGAACATGGAGGGGATGTTAGGAGTAGGAAAAGTGCAGAGTGGTTGAAGTGGAGAAGGTTTTGAGGGTTCCTTATGATAAAAGAACCTTTCCAAAGCTTAAATTTTATAGGCTAGCTATACGGCCAAGTATTCTAAATGATACTGACTGTTGGGCTAAAAGAGGCCTCAACACCACAAAGTTGGCATAGCAGAGATGAGAAGGCTTAGGTGGATGTGTTGTGTCAACGAGGAAAGATATCCTTGCAAAATTAGGCGGATGTGATAAATTAGATTTGTCCTGGAGAAAAGGAGAAAACAGGTAGAAGACCGAAAGAGTTGTACTATATGATTATTCATGTATCCACTCTTAACACTTGAAGGCTTCATGGGTTGGTGGTGGTGGCTGAACCCTAGAAAACATGACTACATGTCTTGTATGGTAAATGATGTACTTTGTTGTTTGTTCATTTATATTCTGAAATGTGCATAAAATTTCATGCTCAGTAGCAAATAATGCACTCATAGAGTTTTCCCTTGAAAGAAACATGGTTTACAGTTTGTTTCTGATGTTAAATAATCCCTCTCTTAACAGGTGGAAGAGAATCAGCGGTTAAGGGATGCACTTCAGAGAAGAACACAAGAACTGGAAAAATATGTAAGCGCATGTCCCTGTTTAATTTATATTTATATTTTTCATTCCTATATGAATTCAGTTGTGAGCCTTGTGTACATTCCTGTTGGATATTGTTCCTTAGATCACTTCAATTGTGTAAAATTTGTGCCACACACAAGGTTTCTGATTTAAGTTGCTTTCTTTTCTATGCTTTACACAGAGTACTGTAAAACTCTAATGTTCTTACTTATTTCTTGACAGTTTGGCCTTTAGTTTTAGATGTTTCTCTATTGTTGTTCGGCTGGTAACTATAAATGAAAAAAATGGTCAATAGAAAAGAATGTGTACACTTGAATCGATAGAAGACGGGACATCCATCCCAAGCATGAGGTGGGGATAGTGGTAAACAAAATAGTTAAGACAGTAATGCTGGAATATAGAGTAGGAGTAAATGAATGGGTTAAAATTATGAATATCTCAGCTACAAGTTGTAAAGTTCATCCCAGCCGAGTACAACTCCAGTGATACTGTTCACAACCTCAACAGTCATCTAAATTTGTCTGGTTTTCCTTGTGGCTATGCTTTCTCAATCCTTCGAAACCTCCACATTGTATCTTATACATCTT
>JAYMSU010000370.1:0-14719 GCA_036897765.1 Erodium chrysanthum | reverse complement strand
TAAATATTCTTGTGCAGAAGTTTGTACAGCTGAACAGTTGGATAAAGTGATGAAGATTTGGACAACCTTCTTGGAGCCCATGCTCGGTGTTCCTTTGCGGCCTCAGGGTGCCGAGGATACTGAAGATGTTGTGAAAGCCAAGAATCATGCTGTAAAAGGTGCTGCTGCTAGTGTTGGTGAGAGTGATTGTAGTCCTGGTCGTGGTGCTGCTGCAATTAAATATAAACAAAAAGGTTCTGCCTCAAATGACGATGAAAGCATTCTACCTGAACAGTCAAGTTCTTGTAAAACATGGCCAATAAATGGGGACAAAGATGGTACTTTGGACACTGATCATATTGCACATAAAAGTGATACCACCAATATTACCCAACAAGGTAATGCGCCTATGGTGGGCGAAATCTCTGGGGCTAGTAAACTTGCTAATTCCGATGAGAGGTTGGCCAGTTCAAATGCATTGTTTGCTAATGGAGTTGAGCAAAGTAATGGAAGAAATAACATAGAGAATACATTAGGTTTGTGGAATGTTCTGTGAATTCAATTTGGTTCTGTTACATTCATTTGCTAACGGAGTTGAGCAAAGTTATTCTTTTGATTCTTCATTTATTCCAATATAAGCTAGTGCTCTGAGATACATTTTTTTTTCATTGTAAGGGCTTAGTACTACTACTTCCAGACCTGGCAATGCCACCATTGAAGGTGGGATGGAGATACGGTCAAGCAGTGAAATCCTACCATTATCAGAGGTATGGCTAAATGCAACTGATATTCCCATTATAAATTGATATACATACATTGTTAATGGTAATTGTTCTAATGTTCTGCTGATACCATTTGATTCATTACCCTCCAAGTGTATAAAAAAAACATTTGTCAAGTGCACGTTGAAAGAGTATTGAGTTTTCTGAACGCACAACCAATCCTTGCCTATACTTAACTAGTCGACTCAGGTGGTTTAGATGGTTTAATTGGGAATTTGGTTAGTGGTAGACTATGAACATATATATTTATAGAATATAGTGAGATAAACATCCTTTTTTATCATTTACTAACCTAAATCCTACTCATAACCCCTTCCCATCCACCCATGACCCAACGAGATTCAAACACCCATCTCCAAGATGAAAATGTGAGGCTTGAACCATTGGGATGCCCCCTTGGGGACATAAGATGACCATCCTTGCTGGGTGCTTGTTACCTGGCAAATGCATTGAGATAATTTGCACTTCCTTTTACTGATTTATTAATGGCTTGAGGTATGACTTGATGAATCTATCTAAATTTGATACATCTTATAAGAAGGATTTGTCAAATGAAGATGCTAAGTCTAGATTTAACCTTATTATGCTATTCTTTTTACTAGCATATTGATACGGTCCCTTGCACGGGATCGCGTCACGGGGCTTGAATATCCAAATTAGAGTATGGGAGCATGAAGAGAAATAGATGGTTCTTCATTAGCAGGCTCGTCATCAGGTAAAACATGGACAGATCGCTGGAGTGGCAGATTGTTGTCTCCATTCACCTTTGGCTGTATGGGAGTAACCGATAAAGGTGGAGCTGGCTGTATGGGAGGAGGATCCTCCTCGGTTGCAGAATGACTCCCTTCAGTGCCTGCACCACCGCTGCAAGCAGCCGGACGTCCTAGCAATATGGAGTCCGACAAGGTCTGCATAAGCACAACCATTTTTCGATGGCGAGCTTCGGCAGCGGCTTGGTCAGCTTGGTATCTTCGAAGAAAACCAGAAATTGTGTCTAATTCTCACCTGGTAAAATTAATTCCATGCTACACAATTCATTGGGACTGTCCGGACTCTGAATCAACCTCCTCCTCCTGTTGGCCTACTCTGGCCATGACCTTCCACCTACTTAGGCCAAATGGAAAGAACGGGAGAAGTGGAACTGAAACGTGCCCACCACCTGTTAGTTTGATGCTCTTTGCTTCTACATAAGCAAATGAGCTCAAATCTTGGTACAAAAATGGTTTATCAGGAACAAAGAAAAGAAAGAAACGTGCCCACCACCTATTACTGAACTACATATTACACCTGTAATTGTAGTTGACTTGAAGAGAGAAATCCTATGAACTACATATCACTTTCTTCCTATATTTGTATCACTTCCATCTAAGCATTCATACATTTCTTCATCCAGCCCAATACATGGCTGCAGAGTCTCTTTTGTTTAACATTGCAGCCAAAGCTTTGGTCCAAATAGGATCTCCGTTCGTCCAAGAACTTGGCAGTTCCTGGTGTCTAAAAGCTGACCTAAGAAAGACCCAAAATACTCTATCCAATATAAAAGCCGTGATCCTTGATGCCGAGGAACAACAGTTCACCAGCCACGAGGTATGCACTTGGTTGGGACAGCTCAAGGTTGTGTTGTACGATGCTGAAGATGTATTCGATGAATTTGCCTATGAAGCGCTGAGGAAGCAGCTGGTCAACTCTCGTACTCGTGGTGGCATCAGCAAGAAGGTATGTCTTTTTCTCTCGGCCTCTTCAAAACCTATTGCTTTCCGGCTCAAAATGAGTCGTAAGGTGAAAGAGATTAGGGAGGCCTTAGATGAGGTTGCTGCGAACAAAACCAAATTTCATCTCAACCCTTACCCCATAGTTCCCAACAACTCAACTCTCTATGTCAACCAGAGAGAGTTGACCCACTCCTTTATTAACTCTTCCCAGGTCATCGGAAGAGACGAGGATAGTGACACCATATTGGGTTCTCTTATGGATTCCCAAAGTCCGCATGAGAGTGTCTCAGTGGTGTCCATAATCGGTATGGGTGGTTTGGGAAAGACTGCACTTGCTAAAATGGTTTTCAACAATCGACGGATTGTTGACCATTTTGAAATGAAGCTTTGGGTGTGTTTGGGTGATCGCAATGAGTTCAATGTCAATCACGTGATGACCAAAATTTTCAAATCTGTTACTGGTGAAAAGAGTATTGTTGATTCAGATCCTGAAGAATTACAATGTTGCATTCGTGACAGTTTGCATGACAAAAGGTTTTTACTTGTCTTGGATGATGTATGGGTCGTGGATCGTGCCAACTGGTTAGAGATTAAAGAATTGTTGATGTGCGGTGCCAATGGAAGTAAAGTCGTGGTGACTACCCGTAATCCTCCCGTGGCTTCAAATATGGGTAGCATTCTCGCACATTATTTAAAAGGTCTTCCTCATGATCAATGTCTTTCTTTGTTCAAGAAATTTGCATTTGAGGAGAGAGAAGATGGTGAAGAGTTGATGAAACTAGGGGAAGCAATTGTGGGAAAATGTAAAGGTGTTCCCTTTGCTGTAAAAACTCTTGGATGTCTATTGTTCTCTAAACGGAATGAAGCTGATTGGGAATTCGTAAGGGATAACGAGATATGGCAATTAGAGCAAAAGAAGGACGACATTTTGCCCGCACTGAAAATAAGTTATGATCAGTTGCCATTCATTTTAAAGCAATGTTTTGTTTACTGCTCAATTTTTCCTAAAGATCATGTATTTGGGCATCGCGACTTGATCTACTATTGGGAAGCACTAGGGCTTATCAGGTCAACCGTCCAGAATATGTGTTTTGAAGACATTGGCAAAGAGTATGTCAATGATTTATGTGTTAGAGGTTTTTTTCAAGATTTTGACGAGTTCTCAACTATGAGTGCATTTAAAATGCATGACCTGATACACGATCTTGCATTGTCTGTGGCACAAAAGGAACTGAAAGATATGAGAGTCCAAAGACAAGGCAAACGCGTTTATAAGAGCATTAGACATGTCTCGTTTTCAAGGTGGAAGGGCTTGTGTGGTGATGAGGTTCCAAAATTGTTTATGACAAACAAGTCAAGTAGCAGCTGCGTCATGCCTACCATTTGGTCTGTGTTTTTTGATCAAATCGGAGGTGAAGGAGGTGCTATTGCTCAGCTTGTGAAAACCTGCATCTCCAAGTTGAAGCGCTTGAGAATTGTGGACATGAGTCATGTTACATGTGTAGAGCTGTTGCCAGATTCCATAGGTTCTCTCAAACATCTCAGAGTTCTGAAACTAAACGGCTGCAAGAGGTTGAAGAGGTTGCCCGATTCGGTTACTCGACTCTACAACTTGCAAACTCTTTCCTTAAATGGATGTGAAGAACTTGAGGAGTTGCCAAAGGATATAGGAGACCTCGTGAAGCTCAGAAACTTGGAGATAACCACAAAACAGAAGCGCTTATCCGAGGGAGTAGGAAAAGGAATTGAAAGCTTAAGCTCGCTCCAATATTTATGGCTTCATGGCTGTGAAAATCTTGAACATATATTTGAGTGTGATCATAATGAGACTCTGACTCACCCGCAGCTGCTGACATCCCTTCAGACATTGATGATAGAAAGATGCAAAAGTTTGACATGTTTGCTACCTTCAGCTCCAAGAATGAAGAAGTCGAGGGAGCTAAGTGATTTGGAGACATTATTTATCATGGGTTGTCCAAACCTCGAACTTGATTCTATTTTTAATGATCAAATCAGATTGACCATGCTCAAAGTTTTGGCCATTGGAGAGTTGCCGCAGATGGAGTCATTGCCGCTATGGATTAGTCTTCAGGGATCCGCAACCACTTTGGAATCACTGTTAATTTTGTATTGTCCGAACCTGACATCGTTGCCGGAGTGGATGCACAATCTCACATCTCTCCGTCAGCTAGTAATCATCGACTGCCCAAGACTGTTGTGTCTGCCTCAGGGCCTTGGCGTGTTGAAAGAACTGGAGATCAAAGATTGTCCAGAGTTGAGTATAAGATGCAAGCGGGAAATAGGAGAGGATTGGCCCAACATCAAACATATTCCCAAAATTTGGCTTGATGGAAAGGTGATATATTTATTTATACATGTTCATTTTTATATTCGACTGATTTAAATCAAGATCATTTCAAAAGAATATGAAAACTGGTTTTGTCATCTACGTGCGTGAGCTGATGTGATGTTTGTGTAATCACAAGCTTTCTGATACTAAGTTGTGTATCGATGCAACATTTCTCATCTCTTCCTGCTGCTGCCTCAGTTCTTGGGACTCTATCACCGCCATAATATGTTTTAATTCCCAACAATATTGGACAGATTGTGTGTGTTTGCCTTTACTCGATCTTGTTAGTGTGATGTTCTTCTGCAATCTTTGTTGTTTCTGACTGTTATTTCATTCATATAAGCTGTTTGCAATGTTATATATGAATTTAGCTTCCTAATCATTTTGTGTAAGGGCATCTCCAGGCTTTTCTTATAGACCATGACTTTTTTTTTTAATTTACTCATAATCTCATCCCATCGAATTTCAACAAAATTCAAACTTAAGATTTCTTGAATGGAACTGAGATTTGAACGGTTAGAATGTCCCCTTAAGGACTGTAGACCATGATTTCTGAATCTAAGTTAACTCTAGGGAGTAGTTTCCATTAATATAAGTGTAAAGAGTCATTTTTTTATTGGTGTTCAGTTCCTTAAATATATTTTTGAATAAGATTCAGCTCCTTATATTTAAGTTAAGATACATTATAGTTTTATTTTTTCAAATAAAATACTATAATTGAGGGTATGTTTTTGTAGTTATCCCGATACACATGTTGAGCATCATGATGGTGATTATTTTGTAGTTATAATAGAATACAATTAATTTATTATTAAATAAAATTAAATCGTTTAATCTCATCAAATTTCATTATTTAATTGGTTGATTCAGCAGTCCGAATCAACAGTATTGCGGACAGACTGTATGTTCCCGCCCCAAAAAATACCCGAATAGACGCCGCAAATAGACATCCATTGTGGATGCTCTTATAGAAATATTCGGTTTGAACTCGAGTGGAATTCGAACATAAATTTGAGGTTGTTTAATGAACAAACCGAACTTGAACCCAACATTTAAAGTTTTGATAAGCTCACGAGCATGTTCGTTTCAAATTTTTATATGGCAAAAATAAATTAGCCGAATCGAACTTATAGTATTTAATTGACCACAAATAAAAGTTATTTTATACACAATGAAAATTCAGCTTGAATTTAATTATATATACATTCATTCGAGTTGAATAATATTTTTTTGAACCATATCGAGTCTTATCAAATTTAGACTCAGATTCATCTAACAAGGCCCAACGATCTGGACCATATCCAAAAGGCCCAGTTTTGTTTCGAATTATTAGAACGCTGGTTAAGAGAAAACACGTTCTATGCCTCGGAAAATGTTTTCCACCTCTTCCATCGTCTTCTCAAGCTTGAAGCGTCACTCGTGGAAGATTAGCAGAGGAATGGGGGCTTCTCAGACTTGATTGCAGGTGATTCCGAGTTCTGTTGCGATCTTCGTCTTCATTTCGAACTTTTTTTTTTTTTATTTTCCTATTTTAGAATTTCAAAATTGGCGTCTGCGTCTCAATTTCGGAGCTGAAAACGTAATTGAACTCTGTTGGAATGATTGAATCTTATGCTCTATTGTTGATTTTATCATTTTTTTTCTGTTCATGTGCAGATTTTGATCAGGACAGTCAGGTCATTGAACGGGGGCGATGGAAGTGGATTTGGTTACGAGTGGAGTATCTGAAGAAGACAGTTTTTCATACTTTGACAGTAATGTAAGGTTCAGCAGTTGTTTTGTTTTCATGTGATTCCAGCACACCATGGTTATAGTTTTTTTGTGTGTGACAGAGATCAACATTTTCTTGGAATTTTCACCTAGTAAATTTAGTTCGATCCATTGATTTGTTTTATTAGTGGATTGCTAATTTTGTAGAATGTGTTTGTACTGGCTGTTGGGTGTGAAGAATAGGCAAGGTTTCGTTTTTGTAAACAGTTTGTGAGAAAGTGAGAAATGTTAGTGAGGGTTCTTCAGCTTGCAACTTGTGATTGATAGAAAGGATAACTATAATGGGTTGATGAACTTTAGGGAACCCAGGGTATAATGTTTGATCAAAGCTCTAAACGGAAAAATGACAAGAACTGGTTTTGTTTTACTCGGTCATTTCATTACCCAAACACTTCTCTTTTTTAAACTGAAGTACTTAATTCAAGCCATACTTATGAAAGGAAACGATTTTCCTTGCAACTATCCTGATATAAATGGAGTTTGAAGTATCATTGTGAGAATTATGGTTAACAACGCAACAGAGAGAAGGCGATAGCTAACCTGATATCCAGTTGCACAAGGATTGATAATTCTAGGTTAATAGTTTCAGTTTAGGACATCTGTCTCTAATCATATTTACTTATCCTTCTAACTTAATGGTTTCAGTTTATGACATCTGTCTCTAATCATATTTACTTATCCTCCTAACTTAAGGTGGACGATGGTTCAGCTTTTGATGGTGAAAAGTGTGGGATATGCATGGATACAGTAATTGACCGAGGAGTTCTCGATTGCTGCCAACACTGGTTTGTACTTTCCATGTGTTTCCATCTTCTTGAGACTGTAAATCCAGATTTTTATGTTTTTTTTTGTTGTGAGGATTTAATACGCTTGGGTTGATAACATTTTCACACTAATTTCAGGTTCTGTTTTGTATGCATTGATAACTGGGCTACCATCACGAACCTTTGCCCCCTTTGCCAGAATGAGTTTCAGTTAATCACATGTGTTCCGGTGAGGGATAATTAATCGTCAATGCACACATTTGTTTATTCTTTTACCGTAATTTGTTATTGTATGTACCCTTGATTTTCATTTCACCTCAGTTTTGAAGTCCTTTTGATATTCTAATTTATTTATTCATCCGCTGAGACCTTAATTTAAGATGGCAGCTATATAGTGAAGTGATTGTTAAAACATATGTACTTTCATTTGATTATCTAGGTATATGATACTATTGGAAGCAACAAAGTTGACGAGGACTCGATACCCAGGTGCCTTTCTTGTCTCCAAATCATTCTCCACCATATTTTGTATGCTAAAGCATATGTCACTGCACAATGTCACAACACTCTTTTATTGGTAGAAACACCAATTTCATATGATTTGTTCAACTGCATCGTGATTTTCATTATGCTTGCAGTATTAACTACTATAATGACTAATTTAACTTTTATCAATTTGTGGCTGCAAATCCTTATCAAGCTCGTTCAAGAAGAGTGATACGACTATAACATGCATAGAATCATAACTTGAATAAGAATCGCGAGTTTGAGTGCAATGAAGACTTAGGGCCCATCCTATGATATTTGTATAATGTATGATATTGACATCACTTATATTTTTATATATGCAGAGATGATGATTGGTATATTGAAGGGGGGACTATCCTATTATATTTGTATAACGTATGATATTGACATCACTTGTATTTTTATATATGCAGAGATGATGATTGGTGTATTGAAGGGAAGACTAACACACTCTCCTTTCCATCATACTATATTGATGAAAATGTAATTATTCTCCTTTTATGAATCTTATAATGTTTTAGGTTAAATTACTGAATATATTTTAGGTTCATGAAATATGTTAAATATCTGTTTCATTTCATGTAGCATTAAATGAATGTTAAGATTCATTTGCTAAATGAGTTAGTTCTATCTCTGTGTTACATAAAAAGTGTTGTTTTTGGCTAAACACTTGAACCTTTTTGCTGATATGGTCACCAAGGATATCTCATGCTAATATAGTGGGGTTATGGGTGTTTACTTTTGCACAATAATAGTCTATACATAATGTGTAACTGTTTTGAAGGAAAAACACTCATAGAGTCTTGTAATTTCAAAAATATAGGTTTTGTAAGTTTTCTAATTTGTATTTTTGATTCTCATACAGTTGACCACAATCTAATACTTGACCTCTTTTACACCCCACCATTTTGCAGGCAGTTATCTGCTTGGATGGAGATGGATGCAAAATTCGAAATGGAGAAGCTTCTACTCAGGAGGATTCCAATCTCGATACATCAATTGCTTGTGATTCTTGTGATATATGGTAAAAAAGAATTTCTCAGTTTGACTTGTGAGTTTTTTAGTTATGGGTTTAATGGCAAGTTAAAGATTTCCATGCTTAACACAAGATGATGATTGGTTTAATTTCTTATGAATCACATTTCTAAGAAATAATTGTGAGGTTTGTTTCTTTCTCAGAGAGCTCAATTTCTTGATAGAAGGGATAAAATTGTTTACAAGGAATACCAAAACCAAAATTTCCTTTTCTTTGATGCCAATTTTCAGTGAGAGTTTTATGATATTGAATATTTTAAAACTAAGTTTTCGTTGCTAACGGGTTGATATTGATAAAATTTATTTCCTAATTGATTCTTGACTGATGTAGGTATCATGCTTTTTGTGTGGGGTTTGATACCGAAAGCACATCAGAGAGTACATGGTTATGCCCAAGGTAAAGACAGCTCATCTAGTTATGCTGGTTAAAGGCCTCTTGAAGCTAGGATACTGTAATGTAGTTTTCATGCTCTTAATTCACTATCCCGGGTAGAAGAGTGAGATATATGTTAGTTTCAGTATGGGGAAAGGAATACTTACTTGCTTTCCTGGAATTATTGATTTTGTTTTCTTTTCAATGTCCTTACATTTGTATTATTATTTTTCATTCTATGTAGATGTATAGATGATCAATTGCCACAAAAATCAGATATTGCAAATACCGACAATGAATGTCCCTTTCAGGCTACTTTATCTGGAAAGGTTTCTGTATCTGTTGCTGATGATGGAGAGACAGCTATGGTTGTCTCACTGGTTGGAGGAAATCAATTCACCAACGAATCAAGTGAGAACTTCCTTCCAAACATCGAAGTTGACAAACACCTCACAACTGAAACATTTATGTCAAGTTCTGTTGTCAATAGCTCCAAAGCAGAAATGGCACCGAAGGACAGCGCCGGCTTTGAGCCTACCTTGGAGACAGGGAAACTACATCTATCCTTATCTTGTGATAGCACCAAGAACTTGTTTGATGACATCTGCATAAAAAAGGAGCTATGTGAAAGCGAATCCAGTATGGGTCTTCATCTTGGTTTGTCTGTGGGCTCTTTTCTATCTGGTAATTCAGTCTTATATTTTTCGTATTTTTTTTCATCTACATTTAAGTAACAAACTGCTTAAGTGTATCATATGTTTCTAGTTGACAACTTAGATGGTGGTACTGAAAACCAAGTTGCTGGAGATATGCAGCAGCAACCAAATCCTCCAGAGGACAAAGGTGTGGGGGTTGTTTTTAGGCATTTGTCTCTTTTCCATTGGCCATTCATAGACTAGAGAAATTCATTAGTAAATTGTTCTTCCATGCTACCTAATAAATAACATGGTTGTTTCCCCTCATTTCAGATGATGAGATTGTTCTTGTTCCAAGCAAGTGTGCCAGTTTCATTGGCTCAAAGAGAAAGCAGACTGATTGCAGGTGAATTTCCATAATAACCATCAACCCAAAATTCTATTCAGAAGCTTTGCTTAGATAATAATGAGCTGGTAAAATGGTGCATGACTCGCAAACACTACTTGACAAGATATAAGTTAAATGTGGTTGTTCATTGCATGGCTTTATCAACTGTATTTTTGTTTTTCTGTACTGTACCCTGTGTACATGTTGATTCACATTTCCCTTACATTGCACATTCTCTTAATTCAAGTTGATTCGTAACTTGTGTTCTTCGCTGCATGGAAAATCAAAATTCTGACCCATTTTTTTCTTTCTGTTTTTCCTCTGGGTTTTTTTTTTTTGTATCTGACAGTGATGATGTTCATATAAGTGCTGATAATGAAGGAACCATGGATAAGAGTAAGGATCATATTTCCAGAAAGAAAATCCGAGGTGAGAAGAAGGGTCAAACAGTTCCTATTCCAGACCAGACGCATGTAGCAGATTCAGATAATTCTCAAAATTGCCCCCGTGTTAGAGTAGTGTCCAAAGATGACACGTTTGAACCTGGTTCAAAGAAGGAATATGTAGCTTCAGATATAATGAGTATAGTTCAGGGAACAACTCATAAACTTTCAAAGGGTCTTACCCGCCAGAAAACAGCTGATAAATCCTTTGAGGAAAGAGGAAATGGAGCTGGCTTGAGGGTAAAGAAGATAATGAAAAGAGCTGCTGAGGATAAGGATTCATTTGTTGCAGTTCAACAACTTAGGAAGGAGATAAGAGATGCTGTTCGTAACAAATCCTCAAAAGATATTGGAGAAAATCTTTTTGATCCGGAGCTTCTTGCTGCCTTTAGGGCTGCTGTGGCAGCAAAAGCTGAACCCGTGAAAAAGTTGACACCTATGGCAATGAAGTTGAAGAAAACAATAATGCAGAAAGGCAAAGTACGTGAGAATTTAACAAAGAAAATTTATGCAAATTCTAATGGAAGACGAAAGCGTGCATGGGATCGGGACTGTGAAGTTGAATTTTGGAAGCATCGCTGCATGAGATATTCAAAGCCTGAAAAGATTGAAACACTGAATTCAGTTCTGAACCTTCTTAGAAAGAGTTCAGAGAGCTCTGAAACAGACAAGGCATCCGAGTGCCAGAGGACTAATCCCATTCTGTCTAGATTGTATTTAGCAGACACTTCTGTTTTCCCCCGGAAGAATGATATCGAGCCTCTCTCAGTGCTTAAAGGTGCTGGTTCTGAAGGAAATACAAAACCCATCTCAGAGGAGAAAAGTTCAAGGCCATCTCTTGGTAACCATACTGCTGAAGTTACAGAAACAAGTATTGTTTCATTGAAGGTTGGTGTTCCTACTTCTGATCGAGGGGGAAAAAATAATGTTCCAAGTTCAGGGGGCGATGCTAGTAGTAGCAGAGTACATTCTTCTTTAGGTGGTTCTAAAGTTAAGGTACAGAAGGAAGCCAGTACCAAACCTGATGATAAAAAGGTTGATAAAAGAAAATGGGCCATGGAGGTTCTTGCCAGAAAAAATGCTGTTGCAGGCAAAAAAGGCTCACCAAAGGAACAAGAAGACAACGATAAACTTAAAGGGAGCTATCCCTTATTAGTAAGTATTATTATTATGGTTCTCTCATACCTACATTTTCTACATGCCTTAAATTTTGTTTGACATCATTGCTGATATTTAGTTCCCCCCTCTTTTTGGTTAGGCTCAACTGCCAGTTGACATGAGACCTGTATTGGCACCCAGTCGCCATAATAAAATTCCCATATCAGTCAGGCAGGTATGCATATTTTTCTCCTCCATTCTAAGTTATATACTGTGTATTAGCACTGTACTTTTTTTATAAGCCATTTCTGTACCAACAATTTAAGTCACTTGTTTATGTAGAAACAAGGAACATCGAACTTATGGTTCTTACCCATAAGACTGCTTACACCAGGATTCAAACTCTGGTCCTCCATTGTATTGGAGGGAGCCCTTAACCACTGAGCCAACTTGAGGTGGTAAATTAGCATTATACTAAATGGCTATAGGTTACGGAGTAATTGTAGGAATACTATTATTAGGCCAAAAATGAGATCAGCCTTTGAATACATAATTGTAAAGGTCAAAGTGAATTTTTGGCATAAATTGTTCCAAAATGCTTAAAACTTTGGAGGGAGATTTTGTTCCATTGTTCTTTTCTTGGCATGAATTAGAAATATCCCTACTTCATCCATTGCAAATGGAATTGCAACTCGGTCTCATCCATGTTTTTGCAATTGAATGTTACCACACTGTCACTTATAGTTTGAAGCTTTTTTTTGGCAAGCATCATGTCTCGTCGTGAAGTTTGAATATGATCCTCATATTCAGCATAGAATATATAAGTTTTTCTTTACCATTTGGGTTTGTGCATGAATGTAAATATAATGATTCTTCATAGTTATGGACTATATGCTATAATACAGGCACAGCTTTACCGCCTGACAGAGTTCTTCTTGAAGAAAGCAAATCTACCAATCATCCGCAGAACTGCAGATACCGAGTTGGCTGTGGCAGATGCTATTAATATTGAAAAGGCTGTTGCTGATAGGTCAAGCAGCAAGCTCGTGTATGTCAATCTATGTTCTCAGGAGTTACGGCATCGGTCAGATAATAGCAAGTCCACTAGAGTCACAGAATCAGATCCTTCAGCTGTGTCATCATCAGGCCAAGTCAAGGAATCTGATCCACAGAACTCCAACCCAGACTCAAAATCAGATCCTTCAGCCTCATCAGAAATCCCTTTCAATGGAGTACAACAAGCTGTTGATGAACATTCAACTGATCCCATGGTTATAGAAGCATTACAAGCTGCAGGGCTTTTGTCCGATTCTCCTCCTAATAGTCCACTTCACCAAACTAATTTTGCTGACGAAGAAGGGACTGATAATGTGATTGAAATGGATTCACACCCTGAACTGGATATATATGGTGATTTTGAGTATAACTTGGATGACGAAGATTACATTGGAGCCAGTGCTATTGAAGTATCCAAACCCCAACCAGTTGAAGCTGTTGTGCCCAAATTAAAAATGATTTTCTCCACTATTGACTCCGAAAAAGTAAACGAGTCTCTAGATACCAATGATTGTGAGAAGGTAGAGACTCTGGACTCTTCTGAAGTGGGCATCAAAAGCTCCAACATGGATGATGAGACTGACAAGTCACGTGTTCCTCTAGAAACTTCACTTACCGAAGAAGGTGAAGAGCTTTCTGTTGCAGAATGTGAAGAATTATATGGCCCGGATAAAGAACCACTGATACAAAAGTTTCCTGAAAGTATGAAGAATGTACTGCCCGCCATTGATCATAATCACAACCCGAGTGTAGAAAATTCCACCAACCATTCTCAAGAAGGTGGGAGTGTCCCAGGGAAGGAGAAGAAGTCTGACAGCAGCAAAAACAGCCAGTCTGGAGATGTCAATTCAATAACTAAGAAGGTACTTCTGACTCGATTATCAGTCATTACATGATTTACATCCCCTTTCTTCTTCCATTGAAATATGATTAGCTTCTTTTTGAGGATGAACATACCCTAAACCCTTTTGCATTACTAAGTTGACAAGTTGTTTTGATCCATATACAGGTGGAGGCATACATCAAAGAGCACATAAGGCCACTCTGCAAGAGTGGTGTGATAACAGTGGAACAGTATAGGTGGGCTGTTTCTAAAACCACAGATAAGGTCATGAAACATCACTGCAAAGCAAAGAATGCTAGTTTCCTCATCAAGGAAGGCGAGAAGGTGAAGAAACTAGCAGAGCAATACGTCGAGGCAGCCCAACAGATTTGAACATCCATGAAAGCAGCCAAAGCTTTCGATTTCATCAAACCTCAGTTGTTGCTTCACCTCCACTTCTTTATCCGGTTATGTTAATATCTTGTGTAAAAATGTAAAATCCCTCGGTACATTGTTCATACACGCATTGCAGAGAGTGAGAAGATAAAGAATTGCTTAGCTAGACTGGGGTATTGGTGAACTCTTAGTGTAAGATCTGTAGTTGAAGATTGAATAGAATGTGTTTGGTGACATTTCCATGCCTTGTATGAGTTCTATAATATAGGATTGTTTTTGTTCTTTCTTTTAACAATTTATGTTCTTCAATGAGTCTCTTATCCTCGATATAATTCGAATAATAATTTCAGAGATAGCACTATTACGAATACTGTCAATGTTTTATTTTTGAGGTAACTGTCAATGTTGATATCACAATCTGTGGAGATTGAGGATAAATTTTCAAAAAGGTACCAATGAAAATGTATTTTTATGGAAGACATAAATTACTCATTTAAGCGTGAATTTCAGGTAGTTTGTGCAGCTTTAACTAAAGATGAAACCTTCTCAAAAAAAAAAGGGTTAATATCACAAAGTTACACCTACAA
>JAYMSU010000369.1:0-14724 GCA_036897765.1 Erodium chrysanthum | reverse complement strand
AGGTGAGCCTCTGTTGCAAGCACATACAAATGCCTGAAGGCCTGGGATGAACAATTCCATTAGAAAAAGAAAATTATGCTACAAAGGAAAAGGTCATGCTTAGAACTGTAGCAATTTTACACGTGTCACAACATTCCAAAATAATACACCTAAGCAAAATCCAATTAGATACTAAATTTGTCATTGGTATATTAGACTGAAGGGCTACAAATGAAATATTCAGTAAGTCAAATGTTGTTGACCCACACAATTGTGGGAACATCTTGCACTGAGCCGACACAAAAATTGTAGGGTCCCTACATATGTATTAGCTTTGTACTGTTTCTAGGCAAAGACTCATTTATTCCACTTTATTCTGAGTTTTTGGCGTGCAAACAGACAAGCACAGAAACTTCATGTACCTGAAGATGGCAGCGATTGTCATTAGGTCCATTTGGTAAGCGAGGGTAAAGAGTGATAAGTAGAGCTGCAATAGAGCTGTTGCTTGTTGAAAATGTTTGCATTCCTCCTCCCAGAAACAAGAAACCAGAAGCTAAGCTTACCTGCAATCAGTACCAGACTAGTAACTATAACATCAAGATGTGAAAACAGAAGAGAGAGACGTTTGTTTCTTTCTCAGTTTAACATACATACACACTAACGGGATAGTCTCACTCAGCTACCCTTAAGTATGCACCTTTCTCAATCAACTAACCTAAGTTTTAAAAGTTTTTTTGACAACCGCCCTAAGTGTTTTTAGTCTCAATTTACCACAAAAGTTGACGGAATTTGGGTAAGTTGAGATTAAAAAAACTTAGGGGTTGTCAAAAACTTTTTAAACTTAAGGGTGATTGATTGAGACAGGTGCATTCTTAAAGGTAGCTGAATGAGATTTTCCCTGATCTAAACTAATGCATGTACGGTAGTACACTTGATCCTGGAGAAGAAACAAAATTGGTCAAAAGAGAAGATAACTCCAATGCATCTCAAAGTCGAATGTCCTTTGAGGACAAGTAATCATCTATTACATGTGCATGTCTTTGAGACGTCTATCTTATAGCACACACTTATCAAGAGATCAGATAGATTGTGAGGTCAACTTACTGCCATCTGAATACCATAATTAACATGTCCATCTGCTGAGTTTCGGTTTTGAAGGAATCTCAATAATCTGAATATTTGTAGATTCCCAGAACCAGCCATAACCTGTCACCCAGATGTTCAGCTAAGATGCTATAAATGCAAAAAGTGGGATAAGTTCTAATTTTAAAAAAAGGAAGTAATAAGTAATAGCCAAGTTGAACTTTACCACAGATAAGGAAAGAACAACGAGATGAAGACATGTCTCCAATGTTCCACGATCGACATAGTGAGACAAACCCTTGGGGAAGTTATTTCCACTAGCACCAGAAACGGGCTTGATCTGGAAACATTTAGAAATAAATAATTCACAATCATTTACTGGATAAGTGTAACTTAAACAGTAGTACAGTGAATGTCAGACCTCATTCAGAAAATAGACAGCATAGTCGTAAAGTAACTCCTGTGCTTGTCCATTTTTCGAGCCAGCAAATCTCAATCCTGGCAACAGATAATGTGAAAGAACTTCAAGATAAACAAAAGAAGCAACCAACTTGTATGCACTAAGAAAATTCAAATCCAAAGGAAAAAGGAAGACATGGATATGAGGGTGAGCCTTGGCACAAAGGTGAGGTCGTGTGTTCAAGTCTAGGAAACAACATATATGCATGCACAAACAACACTTTCCAGACCTCACAATGGGGAGTTTTGTGTGCTGGGTCAAGTGCTTAATAGTCTTATCAGCAGCAGTGAATCAGATATGAACCTAGAATTTTTTTACTTGGTTAAAAATATATAACTAAAATCATTAATCTGACAACATTTGCTAGACCGATTTTTCTGGCATTAAAAAAATAACTAGAAAACATAACCAGGTAAAAAAAGGATCAAAATGCAGTGAATTAGACAAGAGTGGTTCTCTATACATCTCGGCCATATAGGATAAAATGGAAATAGATTTACCACAAAATTGTATCACCTAGAAAGGGTTATGTTTCTCAAACAAAGACTCTAAAAGTCGTAGTGAATTAAGAAATGTCCATCTATATATTCTCATAGGATAGTCCTTACTTTAATCTGTCCATTCTACATGAATTGCAATGTACAGATATGCAGTATTCTTAGTTTATTATCATGAAGCCATATCAAAGTAGAAAATGTCATTTATATATCAAGCAAGTAAGAAAACATATTCAGAATATGTAACATTCTTTACCAAGAGAGATGCATGCTCCAGTGACTATATTGACATATGCCTGGACGAAAGCTTCAGTGTCCATTTCATCAAAATCACTGTTAGTATCATCACTAAGGCCTTTCACACTGTTTCTGACGATTTCAGGAATCTGAGACTGGATCCAGTCTTTGGAGGGATGAACCCTACAATAAAGTAGCATATCTCTTTAGGAATAAGAACGTTTGTGCAGCGGATTAGTAGGCACAAAGATCAATGTTAAGAAAACTTTACCTGTTCCACATTATCAAATTCCGAGCAATGACACGAAGCATTATGAAATCAGGCCTCACATATTGCAAATCAAAATAAGTCTGAGGAATAGAGAGCCTAGACACAATAACTACTGACTCCGTCTGCAATAAACGATGAGCAAGTAAGACACATGATGTTGAAAGATTAAATAAACTAAAGTAAAATAAAATAGTAGATTCTTCATAGGAAACTTCACCTTCAAAAACATTAGGGCAAGAGCAATTACAGCTCCAGGTGCAGTGATATCAACATTAACCACACTTCCATCCATCATCTATAGCACAAAAGTAGCAGCAAAGGCAAAACAGCATGCCAGATCAGGTTTAAATTAATGCAAAAGACTTTCGGTAAAAGAAATATGCATAGGCACAGACAACCTGCCCAGCACCACGATTGTGTTCATCTGCCGATGAGGGCAACAAAGGGGATTTTTCCTGACAAAAGACAACTTATAAGGTGTTATTTAGAGAAGTTTATGGTGAAGTAAACATGTAGATGACAAAGTAAATCATCAACAAGCCTACATTAGGAAGTTCTTTTCCACCAATGTAGTGGAACAGTCTATCAACAACGGTATCCATAAAACCAAGAGTATCCTCCCCGCGACCTTCAGTTAAAAATACATAGTTAGAAAATTCACAAATTCATAATATTTAATCTTTTTTAGTACTACACTACTCATACCCAGAGCAACAAGACCCAATGAAAATCCTGCAGAAACAACATAGCCCTCCCTTTCAAGCACATTATCCCCTGCAGTCCTACGGCCCATTTCACCCTGTAATAGAAGGTTATAAGATATAAAAACATCAGAACATAAAACATATGATACCAGGTGATGTGGTAAAGTGAACAAGGTAGGAAAAATACCAAAAGACATTGCATTGATAATGGGTGCCCTGATCCTTCATAAAGTAGCCCAACTGACAATAGTGCAGCTGACTGGAAAACCAACAAAAGATGTTCCTAAATCAGAACTAGAAGTAGAAAACACATTAAATTTTAATTAAAACCATATTTCAGGAGCATCTGAATCTGCCACTAAAACCAACTTATGATGATTGTTAGACCCATCTAAAACCAGATGCTAAACACACGTGAGGTACAAATATGGATGGATGCATTATTTGAACATTCTAATGGTAGGAAAAAAAAACAAGCGCAGAAGGCAGGGAAAACGTAATTCGGGAGGACAAAACATATGACATTATTTTGACAGTGATATAATGATACAAGCACCATAAGTGAGCACCTGGATAAGCGTCGGCAACTCCAACTCAGGAAAGGAAGATGGATGACGACCGGGAATATGAACATAAAGAGACTGCAGCAGAACAGAGGAACAAGTCATATTATATTGCAAGGAAAGAAATCAATGGACAAAATGTTGACAGAAAATCTGTAAAGCAATGACATCATAAAAATTAACCTCATTGTTCTCACAATGGCATCAATGCTACCATTGAACTAGATAGGTGGGGAAGTTTCCCCACAATGATTACTACAAAGTCTAGCAATGATGTTCATCATGAAATACACTCAAATGTAATAGTCAATATTGAGTACATCCTTTTATCAGGTAGACGAGGTCCTAACATCTTAAGAAGGATATGCATCAGAAGGGAAAGTACCCAAAAAAACTCCATGGAGCATACTGTAAATAAACACAAAAACAAGTTGTATAGCATTATATCAATCAACACCGTCCATGAAAGCAATGGTGACTAAAGTTTTTGCAACTTATCATAACCAAAGGAAGGTTGTTGACGTTGTTATTGCAATTTGCAAAAACCTCGGGATTGTCTCAGTAATTATACTAACCACCAGATGTAAACCTAATTTACCATATTATATCTCTGATGTGGAGTGTTACTCTCAATGCTATCATTTACCTTAGATATTGCTGGATGCATAGTCCCCTTGTAAGAAGCAGCAAGACCAAGCATTAACCCTACCGTTGTGCTCTCATTTTCCTATCAAAATTAATCATTGGTAAGATAGATATGTGATAAACAGAAGCATATGAATTTTATTTAAATCATCAAACTGAAAATGGATAATGAAGGAAGAATGAGAAAGGGAAAAAGTATATTTGTCAACCTAAACATTGTTGGTTTTATAATGAAACAGAAGTTCTAAATCAGATATATAATGACAAACAAGAAACTGTGAAGATATAAACCTGCGAAAAATACTGGTATATATCAGTAATAGACAAAACACGTAGATGACCATGTAATCCCAATGCAAATAGAAGTCCAGCATGTATAACATTCGGCTCCTCCGGTTTGTTGTATAAAATCCATGTCCTTGACATTTTCCCCTGAGAATAGAAGAGGTGTATGAGCATCACAGAACATTCAAGAATCAAAAAATGTTGATAATGAGTACAGGAAATGAACAGAAGTAGAGAAAATGTTGTCCTGAATTGAATAACTAATGAAATGCATGAAAAATAAAGCTAATAACAAAGCATCTAAGCATTTATCGAAGTAGCATAAAATAAAATCAAGACTACAAAATTATATTTGCCTGGACAGACAGTTCTGGAAAGGTTAATTAAGAACTAGTGTCTAGCATTTTAAGAGAACAAACAATTCTGGACAGATGTAATGCAGAATATCCATAGATGAAAGATTTGCCTGGAGGGGGGCTAGACGTAATCCAGCAGCAACAGCATTGTGAAATTCTGGCCAAGATTTCAGTTCTTGTATGTTCCTTATACTTGGGTCCAGATTAACCTAACAGGAAAAAAAATATAAAAGTTACAGAGTGGCAAATTTCTAAAAATGGAGATAGCTCAAATGGAACCCAAGGTATTAATCAACATGAACTAAATATCCTATAGGGATAACATTTAATATTAAAAATTGAGATACTATCCATCATGAATGGAATTTCCTACAACACAAGGATGAGTGACGAATAAAGTGAAAATCATGATGAAATAAATAAATTATCAAGAGATATGGGCAAAAACAGTATCTTGCCAAAAAAAGGCTTCTTCTGCCCTTGATACAACAGATCAGAGGAAAGAGGAAAGAAATTTTCTTTCATTGTTGAAACAGAATTCTCAGTATCATAGCCAAATGCACATGCAGTCAGTGAAGAATAAAAATAGTAGTACATATTGCAATGTGAATAGAATTATACATACAGTTGCGTTTTGCTGAGCGGGCAATCGGCCTGCTAAAACAAGCTTTGGGACTGTAAAGGCCTACAAAATTTTCAAGAGATTATGTTAGAAGCATAAGTGTATCTTTAAGCAACCACTTGCATAAGAAAAGTATTTATCGAGAAAAAAGTAATAATGAAATATTAAATTCAAACTAGGGGCACCTCTGTCAAAAGAGTATATATTGTTGCAAGAGTAAATGCCCCACGGCCAAAAGGAAGGGCAGTGGTCCTTTGTGCAAGATGCCATAGCTGAGCCTATGCAAACAAATGTCAAAGAGAAATAAATCAGTAAGGCAATGTTCATAAGTGAGGGGAGCATGATCTTTTTATGTACGATATGTTGTTATAGGGTCAGCTCATGAAATGGTATTAAGAAGATCTGGAACCAAGGTTGTGGTGAAGTGGCAGAAACCTCATATAATAAGTATGAGGTTGCTAGTTCCAATCACCATACTTCTGGTTATTGCCGATCGAAAAAAATAACATTTGGATTAGTTGCACTAGCAGAGCATCATATGCAGGCCTAAAAGTCAGGCTACAAAGAAAAGGAAGGACGAAGCATACCTGTTGGAGGTCCTGATCAGAAGCACTGGGGTTGACAGATGTTTGAATTGCCACAGGTCTGGCAGAGCACAGAAGGCGTCTAACCTAGCATTAGTGAAAGTCATCATAAGTAACATGTGCTATAACTGAGTTTCAACTATTGCTTCAGCAAAACCATACGCGAGATGTTCAATGTGAGCTAAAGCAGGTGAGGCTTAACAGAACTGGCCAATAAGTTAAATAAGTGAGATGCCAGATCAAGAAGATTGTAATTAGCAAATATGAACCGAGAGAAGCATTGATAAAATGAAACCAACATTCAAACAGTAAGAAAAAGAATGCTATAGAAAGTCCAATGACTTCAGGCACAGAACAATCTTAGCCAAGCAATAGACATGCATTTGCTTGTAACAACCTTATGTACTCACTCTGAGAAGTGAATACGGTCACGAAATCGAATGGTATTCTGCTAATGGCAACTACATAATTACACAATAGACAAGTTCAATATTTGTAGTAGCACAGCATGTATCAGCAGTTCAGCATCCTATATGTATAAAAAAATGCATTACAAGTGACCTAATAGAACCAATAACACATGGGTTGCAAATTCGAGACTATAAACTTTGAAGGTATCTATTTTAGTTGAAATAGCAAGAGTGAATAGCCATAGTCTAATCACATCAACCTATTATAGCATTCTTCTAGTTGTTTATGTGGTAACTCGAGCTCAGTTGACACATATACAACTCTTGAGTGCTGTTCTATTCATGTATCAAAAGCTCTTCAGTGCATGGAAGTATGCCTGTAATCTTGATTGATTAATGACTTGCATATAAATAATGAACATCTGGGAAGAAAATAAAATGAAAGATCAGGTGTAAGATCATTGGTATCCAAAACTGACCTCATTCAACCGCAAATCTCGGCCATACCGCAACTGTGTGCTAGAGTTGAATATGTGCTCCATACCATCTGTTGTAGACCCGTCAACAGAATCCGTATCCTCAAACTTAGTAGTTTCCAATCCAATTGTATCAGAAGCTGTGGATGGAATTGTGACTGGGTGCAAATGTAGCATATAAGGGGTAGACATAGAGATCAAATTCACATTAGTTTGTGTTTCTAGTTCTTTAGGTTTGGATGAATGTGCTAAACGCGACATAGCCAACTCCTCTCGACCAAGTAGAAGATATGCAGCAGCAGGCCAATCAGTGGGAGGAGATTCTCTGCACTTATCCAATGCCTATGGAGTGCAAAAACAAGATACGTATAATGAGGTAGTATACAATGCGGACAGAAACTTGAAATAGCTAGAGAAGAATACCAAGTGCATCTAAACCATATTACAACAGATGGTAGAAACAATAGGGGAACTACCTTCGGCGCGAAGGAGGCAAAGGTGAATAGGAAAAGAATCCTGCCTATACTGGTATCCAAGTTGATACCCAAGAGAAGCAATGACAGTATAATATAACCTACGGGAACTCTCAATTCTTAACACTATATCTTCTTAAACTAATCACATGAAACAATATTTTAAAGTTGTCTTACATGACGTAATGGAAGAGATACACCACAAGGAAGTGAGTCCAGCTGCTGGAGTCCAAATCTCTCCCCAACCATTGACAAGACAGTTAGCTCCTCTTGAGTGCAATATGATCCAGGGGCAATGTTACAATGAACACCAGAGGAAAGCTTCTTGCCGGCCAGTTTAGCACCACATAATAAACTATAAAATGAGACAATCTTTCGAGCCCAGTTTACAACAGAAACCCCATCTTTACAAATTAGCAGTGGAAGATCGTAAACATTAGAGGAACTACATCCACGTTGCAAACAATATTCAAGCCATTTGAATAAACTAGGAGGAGTTTTCTTGGAGGTGCAGGACACACACATCCCAGCTCGCTTGGAAAGAATAGGAAAATCACGAATATAATGATCAAAATAGCTTCCCTCACCCAAAAACTTAGCTATGTTGCACAACAAAACCGCTAGAAGCTCCAAGTCCCTGCAAGCAAGAACAGAAATCTTGAGCCCTTACGAGGTAACTAATATTTGCACAAAATCTCACAACAAACTATAGCACCAATTTAGTGCAAGAAGATGAAAAGGTGGATAAGCTCAGCTTTAATCAAATATGTAAATAGTCTGTGGTAAAATTTAATTAAACAACAAGTGCATTTCAAGAGAATACTCAGATGGAATTTGACATTGTCATCGGGGGCAGCTGAAAAAACCAATGCAACAGTGCAGAAAAAATGTTTACAGACAGAAATTTTGGTGTGAAGGTCTTCCCTGAGGCTAAAGTGCATAAACAGCAACTTACCGTCTACGAAGATTATGAAGTTTCAAACTTTCATAAACTGCATGCAACGATTCCAAACTTTCCATCAACAGATCAGAGTAGAATGATTTTTCTGAGCTCTGTGTACGATTCATACTTGGTTGATAGGAACCTGATTCATGCATGTTAATCGATGTCCCAGAAGAAATTCTTGAAATGAAATGATTATTGCTATAGCTCTTGTGATATTTGCTGTTAATGAGAAATTCCCAAGAAGACTGAGGCACTAGGTCTGAAAGCTTTTGAGAAATGGCTCCAGATTTTGTACATATGTTCATCATAATACTGCAAAATGAGTCCCATTCTGAATCGACACTTGAGTCGGCCTCTGATAAATAAGCAGAATTTCCATCTCCCCAAAGAAGAACAAGGAAATGATTATAAAAATTAGAGCTTAGTCCTTCAGCCATTGCTGTAATGCAATCATTTGCTAATGAAGAGGAAGGGCTTCTTCGTAGTGCACAACGAAACATCTAAGAAAAAACAAAAAGATGCTGTTAAGCCCATAAGAAAAACTACCAAGGCAAGGAATTTTAACGGGGAGACTCATAATGTTCCAAGCTTGCAATAACAAAATCCAGAATATATTTAATATACATTTTGGCAAACATATGATCTGAAATTCCGTAACTAGTGGCTGCTAGCCTGCTACAAATCCAACTCGCCATAACCACACACCAAAATGGCACATTCAAATTAAAATAAATGCAAATTAATAGCTGCATGACCGAACAAGACAGAGTATTTACAAATAAAAAGGTTGAAAGAGAACTCAATGCTGCCTTATACAAAATAAAAATACTTGTTAAAATAACTGCAACAACAGTTACTATAAAAGCTAGCATACCTGCCCATTATTTACTATAACATTAATGCGCCCCTCAACAGCATCCGCCAATCCTATAATCTTCAGCTCGTGAGAACCAGATGCCGATTCTGGAAACTCAATGTTATGTAAAAGTTGGCCTTTACCCAAACCAGATGGCAAAAAGTACCTACACAGACATTGTTTTCCTGTCTGCAATTAAAACACATGTAAACGTAAATTATACACATCTAACAAAAAATACCTATCAAAAGACATCGAACTTCAGAAAAAAATGCAATATATAAAGGATGTTGGTAATAATAAGTAATTGGTTATATGAATGAAAAAAATTGAATAAAACACAAAATGAAAACTGACTGGAAGCAAAATAAATAACTTTTAAGCATACATGAACAAAACTGTTCCACATTCCAAGCAGTGCAGGATAATGTCAACAATAGTACAAGAAAGCAAATTGTTTCAGAACTTCAAATGATAAAAATAGAACAAGAACATTTAAAACTAATGCAACTCAAAGTAAAGTCAAATATAGTAAGCCTATCAGACAGTTTAATCAGCATAAGCCACTTATGCATACAGCTTACATAAAGGAGAAGGCTGTTTTCTGGAGCCAGAACGATGATGTCTGTAAATGGCAACTGGCCCACTTTGACTCTGAAAAAGTAAGTAAAATAGAGAAAGTCATGTCCATGAGATTATTTAACATTCTAACCACCATAAAAAGAAATATACTCTACCTTGGACGAGTTACAATCACTGGTGCAGCTGCAACTGCAGGTATGCCCCAGCTCATGTCAGGTTTGATATCAAATAGAATCTCATGATTTATTTCAACACTTTGAAGTCTTACAGACAATAATTTTTTCTGTTCTTGTAGAAGAAAACAAATTATTGGAGCTGCATCACTATCTGTTGCCAAAAATACCTGGTAGGATAGGTGAAATCAAAATGTTACAATATGCAAAATATAATGTATCACAGAATGTGAAAGAGAAACATGAATGGATATCAAGATCAATTAATGTAAATACAGAACAGAGAGAATGCAAGTGAGTAAAACAGAGATCATGATATCATATAACCCTCAAAATTTGTAGAATAACTAAGGAAATGAGACCACTTTTAAAGGAAGCCCCACTCATACTGTCTGTAGCGTACTTTAAAATCAGACAGAATGAACTTATCAAACTAAGGAGCCAACCTGGCCCCAGGAGTAACTAAGGCTTTGAATAGTACTAAAGAATAAACCAAGGACAGTAAAGGTATGTGAGTAAACAGAAATAAACAACCCAAACCAGCAATCATGCATATCCCCAACAATGAAATTTGCCACACCGACCCATTAAGCCATGTACCATTATCTAACAAATAAATAATATTCACTTTGTTTAGTTGATAGCCAGACAAAGATGACTTCAACTAATCATTTGATGGACTATGTGCTAAATGCTTATCATTTGTGACAACAGTTTATTCCAAAGGCATTGCCTTTCCAATAGTGTTTAATCCATTAAAGGAAGAATAAAAGTAAGACAATCACTAGGTAATATCTCTAAAACTAGAAATGAGAATTATTATTATTATTATAACTCGATGATTAATACAAAATAGAGGCTCCCTGTATGTAAGGGGGAAAGCGACACTCACTACATACAGTAATCAACTCAATGGACTCTTGGGCTCACTTAAGCTATTGGCATTCTAACACTCCCCCTCACGTGCAAGCCATATAACACAATGAGTCTCGCACGTGAAGCAAAAATTAGATTCTAATACTACCATTCACATGTTGCAGTTGCCACAAAACTAATAACTTTCAGTATTTCAACACGCTTAACAAGCATTCATTGAAATGTACCAGAGTAAACAAGCACCTTACTGGCAGCTGTCTGAGCACCTTTCCCCTGCCATATCCTGCGGAAGGATAGCTCTTTTGATAATACCCCAGCAGGAACTGCATCAGATGAGTTGCCACTTGCTACTTCATGATTACCATTAATTAATTCTGCAACCCAAACTGAATGCTGCATCTTTCCTGCATAGAATGTCATGTGGAGTGAAGCATGGGGAAATAAAGAAAGAACCTAAGATCTGGTAGAGTTTAGAGATACTTGAGATTGATATTAAGGGGGATATGTGAGGAACCTTTATTATATGATGCCATCAAAGGAATCTGATCACTAGTCCATATTGTTCTTTCGTCAAAATTCTTCATGATATTCAGCTTTCCTCGTTCTTCAATATAAGTCAACTGATACAGAAAGCAAGATGCCAGAAAAAAAAAAGTAAAAATTCAGATAACAAGCACCCAGGAAGAAAGGTAACACCGTGGATAATATCAAAGATAAACGATAGACCATAACTTAAATACCTGTGGTTCTTCCAGTGTATCCCTCAGAATCAGATGTGAAGACAGTGAGGATATGTCTTCTTTACTCATATGATCAAATGCAGTTGGGAAATTTTGTGGTGGGCAGAGTGTAATTTCTCTTCTAGGACGGGGAATATCACGTTCACCAAATAAAGGACTTGAAGATGTAAATGGATTATATGATGTTGAGCTCCTTTCAGCTGCCTGTTGAAGCAGCAAACCAAATGGAAGAGGCCATATTGACGTTATGTTACGAGGGAGGGGAATGGAGACTACTTCGCCTGTCCATGATGATGAGCTAGGTTTTGTTATGAAGAATAGAATGAGCTGTTAAACTTAGTCATAAACCAGAGTACAGAACAAAAATCCATTGTGCTCCAAACAACACTATAGGGATAAGTTGTGATCTAGCATGAAATTTTTGCTTCCCTCCTCTAAAATTAAATAGGCAGACTAAGGGGCCTTCACTAATGACTCCAATCTTGCAACATTACATGAGAATAAAGAAAATATCACAACTTGCTGCTTCATGAATTCAAGTGTGCCAAAGTACAAATTTGAGTACAAACAGAGGTTAAACAAAGTCAAATTTTCTTCAAAGCAAAGATGGTTTGTTTGGGGACTAGGATTTGATTTGAAATTATGGGTTTGAGTCAGATGTAGTGTTTGGCTTGCCAAATATGTTGGATTTGACTAAAATCTAAGGTTAAGTTCAAAATATGACTAAACCAAGGCATTACAAATAACGCCACCCTCTCATTTGAAATAGCATTGTTCCCAAACATTACACTTGTATTTGAAATCAAATACTCCAGATTATACAGTTAAAATCATGTTTTCAAATCAAATTCAAGAACCCAGATGCAACCTAAAACACTTCATTAGGACTTGAAAACACTAAACTTTAGTTGCAGATCAATGTTTTAGAACAGAAGACACAAGCTTAGGTTAATAAGCATCAAATATCCAGCCTTGATTGTCATTTGATATTTTCTTGGTTTGCTCACCTGATGTATTGTAGATCATCAGAGAATCGATTTGTAAAATACAAAGACGAGCTTCAGACATATCACCCAAACGAGACCAGCATGCCTAAATTTGGAATCAAAATATTATCAGAATATTGGTATAGCATGGAGCAAAAATAAATTACCACAATAAAAGCCAGCTAAAATGTACTGCCTATAGTGTTGTTTACCAACTACAAATCAAGATAGCAATGCAATAATCAACTTTGTAGAAATAAATAATAATTACCACTCATGCTTCTAGTTCTAGTTCTACTAGTAAAACCCATGCTATTATTTCATATCCATTAATACACTGTTACTGCATTTTGATATCCAATAATAGTTTTTAGGACATTATTTTTCTATCGACAATTTCTAGTCTAATCCCCATCCTTAACACTAACCTAGGTTAACCAGATGTAACCCCCAACCCATACATGCCCCCACGCAGTTGACCCACTAGAATTCAAACTCTGGATCTCGTATGAGATAGTGCTCGCCTTGACCAACTAGGCCAGCCCTAGTGGTCAATTTGTAAGACATCATAGTCATTACATAAAGAAGAATGGAAGAATCATTTCATCAAAGCTAATAGCTACTAAGTCCACCGTTATACAACTAAAGATATACATTTTCTACTGAATAATGAACTAAACATGTACCGCGACAGCTGGGGATGGTAATGTGAATCTCTTGAACACTCGAGAACCAGTACTCCATATTATCCTGTTGCCAACAAATGACGGGTCATGATAATTTCCAATTGGGTCAAAAGAATATAAAGGCCAGCAAATGAAAGGATGAGCACTTAGAGTAAAAGAATCATAGATTAGATTGTGACAAGTTTGAAATCAAAACATTATACAATCTCACATTACAACTTTGAGTCTTAGGCAGTACACTCTAACACTAACTGAACTAGATTGCTGTGACACTAACAAATATGTGAAATGGGGAGATAGAATGCTTCAGTGAGCTAACTTCAAATTTTTACTGCAAAAACACTATAATTACAACTAGAATGTTCCAATTCTAGCACAATGTGAACTTAAGAGGCAAGATCAAGCTTCAAATAATTTAACAAACCAGTCGATTGGTGACATTTTGGTCGGAAAATCTGGGAAATGCAAGCGAATCAAGTCAAGTGAAGGTGTTTGCAGCAAAATTTACCGATTCCCTCTTATGAAGAGCTCGTGATCACTGTGATCGCTGAGAGCCGAGCTCGCTGCGTCGCAGCCGTCTGCTTCGTCTCTTTCTCGCACGACGTCGGGATCGAAGAGGAAGTAGTCGTACTTGTCGGTGACATTATCAGGGTGCTTTCCGTCGAGAGCTTCGGCGATTAAGCCGAAGGGCTTGAACTCGCCGAGCACCGTGAGGTGGCGGACTCCGGCGGACATTGCGTGAGCTGAATCGGTGGCTGGTTCAGAAATTCGAAGCCCGGTGTTCAGATCCCGCCTTTTTTGTGTTCAATTGAGAGAGAAACGGGTTGGGGAAGATGGTTTAAACCCTAGAGGTTTATCCGTTATTTCCAAGTATTCTATGTTTTGCTCGTTTGACGGAAATGCCCTCAATTGTAAATACTTTACTCTTTATTTTTTGATATATACAAATTAGAGCATGCACCATGGATAGATTTCGGTTATAACTTTCAAGTGGGAATCAGTCGGAGCGATCGGTCACACTCCTAAAAGGTCGTCAATCAATTTTGGTGGCGGAGTCGACCTCTGCGTCGTCTCCTTACATGATCAAGAGCATGAATGAGTTCCAACGGGATGGGTAGTCTAGGAGTGAGATGTCGAGACATACAAAATAAGGAAAACTACACAAACTAACGGTGAAGTATGTGATTTTTACTCGACAGGTATATCAATACCCCCATAAAACAACTGAAAAACA
>JAYMSU010000368.1:0-14754 GCA_036897765.1 Erodium chrysanthum | reverse complement strand
ATGCATGTCAAAATAGAATACAAAACAATTTAATTCATAATAGGTTTAATATAAATTTATATTCAATTTTTTCTAAGTCCCACATCTACCTTTAATATTGATCAATATCAAAACTTTTAAACATCAAAATAGAAAATTTAGTTTCCGCCAATATTTTATAAAGTACATATAAGATACTTATGTGGAAAAGACTTATGTGATCTTCATTCCTCAATGCAGCATGCAATGCAAGATTGTTACCCATTGATTATATACTAAAAATTGCATGCCACGCCAATAAACATGAATTTTGTGAATTTGCCTAAATTGGCAGATAACCTTGAAGCTGTAAACAGACCTTAATAATGGTAACAAAACTTTTTAACGAGAAAGAGCCAATAGTTAAGTTTTCCAGCTACTCTAAGTGTCCTGCATATACTGTAATAACAAGACAATAAAAACAGCAACATAGAAAAACATAGGGATTCCAAAAAGAAGCATAAAGTTCCTCCTCTCCTCCGCCGCTTTCTACAACTTGCTTCGATCTCACTACTCTTTTCTCCTTTCAAGAATGCCATACTGTCTTTTGAATAGAGTGCCTCCACTCCTCTCTCTCCTTCCTTTACTGTTCAAGCTTGCTTGATTGCCACAATGTTACCACTATCTTGCTCTGGTTCTTGCTTTACCTCTCTCCCACTATCATTGACAACTCCATTGCACTCCTGCTGCACCATCTGATCTTTCCCCTCAAATTTCCCTTTTGTAGAAGAGCCCATGTTGTGATTCAATGCCCCTAATTCATGATCATCTTCTGGAGATGCAACCATCTCCACTGGAGCGCTTGTGTCAGTTGCATTATTGGGTACCTGTGGAGGAGATGATGAATTTCCAGGAAGGAAGACTCCTGTGCCAGGCACAGGCAAGCGAGGAGTGGGGTGCCTTGGAGCTGCCCATCCAGTGGGGCTTGGTGGTGGAATGGGAAAAGCAGGAACTGGGGCTGCAACATACATGCCATTTGTAGGTGGAGGGGCCGCTAATACTGCTGCATAATGCTTCGGTCCAACAGGATGCCGAATATGATTGGGTGATCGACTAGGTGGCGGACCCCAGCGAGATGACGGGTTTACTGCAGATGAAAGACGGTCACCAGGCATGAACTTCCTTGGTTGGGATTTTGTCAAGGTAACAAGTATCCGCTGCTTGCGGACTGAGGGAATAGCATGTTTAGCAAAGTCTGTCGCTTTTCCTTGCATCACAAGGAAGGATCTACACATTCACAGCAGAGAACTTGTCTTAGATGCATAGATATACATCATTCCAAACACAGAATAGAATCCCCTACATATATACACATGGAGGTCAATATACATGATTAGTTAACAATGTATGACTGTAATTATAGTCCTTTTTATCAGTCAAATGTATACCCAGCAAAGATTGTTGCATGACTTGTCTTCTGTGTATATCTAAGATTTGAAGGCAAGACAGGTTCTCTGATAAAATGACTACACATACAGATTGCATAAAGATAGATAGGTAGTAAAAATAATTACCCAGGAGCAAGTGAGAGCTTAAGAGGGCCTCTGTAGTCTCCAGGATGGTCTGATCCAATAACTCTCCCAAATATCATGTCACATTCTGTCAATAACAGGACACTGACAGGCCTTCCAAACCAAGATGGCCACATGTATGGGTGTGAGTGATCACTCTACAGAATTTAAGGCTTGCTTAGCATATAACATAGACAAACTGAAGCAGTAAACTTAAGCTTAGTTAACAACCTCATTATAAAAATCAATGATGCAGGTGTCTGGTTTCACACTAATAACTTCCCTGCTGAATAAGCGGTCAATAATATCTTGTAGCAAGGGAGGGATTGATTCAACTTTCCGGTCTGTAAAAAACATTCCAAGAAGAATCCAATAAGTATTCCAATCGAAAAAATCCATTTTCAGTAAGCAATCAAAATTCGTGAACACATGCCTTTGGAGGTCCTATCATCATTTTCATCTTCTGGAGGTGAATCTGCAATTTGAAGGCCTAGTTGAATCATCTCTCTACCATGTCCCTTCATGGGCCTCTTTGATGCCACATATGCCTGACCTGCTTCTTCTCAAACAAGAGTTTTAGACTTACTAACTACAAGGAAAAACAAACCTTTTGATAGAACCCATATGAAAGGGAGCAAATACATATATAACAATCTATAAGATAAGACAATATATAGTAATCTAACAGACTAGGTTAGAAACCAGGGTCTGGCTGTTAACATAACTCTAGTAACAAATAAATCTTCAACCATAGTACATTTTTGTTTTTGTTTTTTGTAAAAAAAATATTTGCGGTAAGTCTTACTGCTCCCCAGGGTAACCACCTCAACTTAGTAGAGCCTGATGAAAATATTTTAGGTTCAAAATCTGAACATATTGGGTGGGCTGATGGGGTGGGGAAGCTAAGAGCCACCCCAGATATGCATATCCCAATGGATAAACATCTGTGTATTCTTTGTCTAATTCATTGTGCAGTTAATATATTTTAGTAGAAGTCTAACACAAAATGCAAATGCATTATGTACAGGTACCAGGCCTCATTAATACTAATAACCTAAAATGCACATTGAAGAGGTATAGCCATGCTTGGAATACTATTGGTAAACATTTTACAGTTCTAATGGATTGCATAGTCTTTTATATTTCTAAATGATGAACTTTTAAAGACTGTACACATGTATTCATGTGTGTTTGTTGGGTGGGGGAGGGGCTGTACTTTTGCTCATAGTCTAGAGTGTGACAAGAATCAGTGAACTTGCCTTGAAATAGTCCTTTTCTTCCTGCAGTTCTCAAATCATAGGCCAAAGAAATAAGCTTTGAAACTTCTGTTTCTTCCAAGAGGTCTTCATACAGTTTTAATCCCTCAACCACATTAACCTAACATCAAAATTGACACATTTCAGTACTTCAACAAACAAAAGAGACTGAAATATATTTTCAAAGAGAATGTATCAAAAGTCAGATATTCAAGACACAATGCCAGTTATTACCATATTTCCATCAAACATCTCAGTCGCCACAAAAGTTTTCGGAGTAGGGTCGAAATCCTGCTTTTTGCTCTGGTTCTGAGTGGAATGTGCATCCTTCTCTGGAAGAAGGGTAATATAATATCACACAATTAAATTGAAAATGAGCTTAAAAGGTTGATACCAACATCCAACACACACTAAATACCAGGAAACATTCAATTGCATCCAACATCCATCACATACCCTGAAGTTTATAATTGCGACAGTTGGCTCCCTCTGAACCACTTGAACTCTTTGAGGAATCATTTGCATGAGACTTTGCCACACCCTCTGCTTGTGCGACAAAAACCAATAATTAGCAATGGCACAAAGATTTCCTAGAAGCAAAGTTTTAACAAATAAGACAAGTTATGATGTCATACGTAGAGGAAACAGTAAGCGGTTAACAGAATATTCATCCATTGAGGATGCAAGTTATAACACATCATTTTATGGAAAGAAAGGAGAAAAGGTTGTAGTTCTCTTCACTTCTCTCTAATTCTGTTATTGTCTGGTTTACCTCTAGAATGATCAGTAGTTGACCCAAATGTGTTTATAGAACTTTCTCAGCATTTTTTTTGTAGTTTTCATTTCCATTGAGTCAATGGTTTAATATGGTTATTTAAATGCCCATTGGTGATAATTTTGCAGGGTAACTTGGAACTATTTGTTTTTAAGAATGTCATCTTTCCTTGTGTTTTTTTATTTTCTTTCAAGTGTATTTGCATGGTAATTTTCCATTCAGCTAGATCAGAATCTAGAAATGAAAATGTGAATAAGTTAAATCTATTCATTGCTTTTCTAACTTTTTTTCATTTTCAACTAACACTAGTAAACAGGTTTAACTTGCTGGCTAATAGAGGAAGGCATTTACACTCCTATAGGCTCTAAGAATGGTTAAGAAAGCCAGAGTCTATTTACTATCTCTTTCTAACAACCTTCACTGAATGACACTGTCCTAGTAGGCCAAAAATTATTATTTAAAAAAGAATTAAGGCCAAAAATTATTTTGGGGCCTTCTTAATATTGAGGCCTAAGGCTATTGCCTAACTTGCCTCCCCATTTAGCCGGCCCTGTGTCCTACCTAAGTAGTTCCAATCTTTTTCAGTGTATAAAAATTATCTTAAAACCAGATTGATGAAATGAATGTTTTTCGCCAAAGTTCCAATAAAATTAAATACCCAACTGCTATCATATTATTTTTTTTTTTGGAAAAGACTGCTATCATATTATAGTTATGCAGAATAGCATATTTCACATAAGGAAATAATCATGGGAAAGTAAATGTGTCGGCGTGAGAATGGTAAAAAATACCATTTAGATAGTTGCTGTGATCCAAAACCACAGGCAAGCATGAGAATTGGTTTAAGTAAGTATCAACACTTACTTACCATAAACCATTTTACTAAAAATGCATTTATGTTCCAAACTAGAAATAAGCAACTTAATCAACAAAATCAGCATGCCATTGAACTAGTTATCAAACTATGCAATTTACATGAAAGTTCAAAACTGTAAACAATGCCAGGCATAAAATAAAACCAAACCAAACATATAACATAAACATAAACCAAAGAACTACCTTTCTTCTCCTCAGCAGCTGCCTTGACCTTATCATCTGATTTTTCGATCTCACTCCCTGGCTCGCCCTTCTCCATACCCACAACAGCAGATGAATTCACATCATTGGCATGATACTCCGAGCCCGAATTATAAGATTCCTTCACAGTTTCACCTCTCTGGCCGTGCTTAAACCCAGCAGCACCAGATCTCCTGTAGTCCTTGCCCCCGGTCTTGACGGGATCAAAATACCTCTGCTGCCGCCTCCAAGCCACCTGCTGAAGTGAATTAATGACTTCAGCCACAGGAAAGTACTGCTGCATAAGCAGCACCGAGTTCCAATTACACCTCCTCTGCTGAACCACCGCAATGACTGAATCGTACTCGCCCGGCTCCCCAACAAAGCGCAAATGGTCGCAGAGCGAGTCTATAATAGCATTGGCAGCAGCGAATTCGCTTTTCAACCAAAAGATGAACCCGTCACGCTCATCCGGGAACCACTGTTGCTGATGGTGCTGGATCTCCCCGGCACCAGCTCGGGCGCCGCTGCTTGGAAACTGCATTTTGTCTGAAACTACCATATTTCCTGATGGCATTGCCATGAGAAGTGAGAACCCACTACCCAGAACTCACCGCTACAGCTTAGGGAATGAACAAGCAAAGATCTATTTATATGAACACCACAAATTCAACAAAATGTAGGCGGATCAAACAAAAACAGCTCAAAACCAAGCAATTTCACAAACCCAACTCCCAGATGATGAAAAAATCCAAACTTGCAGCTGGGTAAGCGAAAATAAGGATAAAACTAAAATGGGTTTCAGTAATTTAACCGATCCCCATAAACATGGAGTGCACAAAGTGAGCACAGGAAGTGAAATTGGTTGATTCGTCCAGATCTGAGAATTGGTGCGAAGAATCAAAAGTAGTCCATGAGTGTAAAAGAGTAACTGAAAAATGGGAGTGACGGAGGATAAAAAGATCTAGGGTTTTGAGAGAGGCGGTGACTCTTAAAAGAGGAAGAGGAGTGAAGGTCAAGGGAATGGCTTATGGAGCACGCATATGTACCAAGAGACTGTGGATGGAACTTGAGGGTTATTTCTGTAATTTCAGTGTGGTTCAAATTAGTTTAGTTTTTAATTATCGGAGTTTCAGGGTTTTAGTTTGTGTGAGATATGGTTACCAACAGAACCGCATTAATTACTAATTAGTAGTTACGTATTTTAGTCATTATTTTAATATCAAAATTTAGCCAACAATTAATAATACTGGACCATAATTTGGGCCGGCTGCTAAAAGAGTTGGGCTATCGATTGTGGGCCCACAGCCTAACACCACGTTGCCTAATAAATCATTCTACAAACAAACTTGGTTCACATATGACTTAAATTAAGTAGGAACAAATTATATATTGTAAAAAAGAAACAAATTACAACGATCTGATCATAGGTCCGAATTACAACCAAATATAATGATTATTTGTATTCTAAATTTATTTTATTGATTTTAATCATTAAACACGTTATAATATATATTGTCTGACTAGTCTTTAAAAAAATATACACATAAAAAAGTATAAAAATCTAAATAATGTTCTCACGATCACTAGAATCATCGAGTTTTGGGTAAACTTGAGTGGACATGTTTAGTTTTTTTTTTTTTTGTAACTATTTTTGTCATTTCTAGTCACTAAACTTTGTAGATTCCCAATTCTGATATATAGTTTTATTTTCCAATTTCCAATCCCAATAACAATTTTAATGTTAATTTCCAACCCCACTTACATGTATTATATATTTGATTGCACTGTTCTTGGGAAATGAGACATAATAAAATGAAATGCCTATCAGTTTTAAAGTTTGAAAATAACGTGTAAACTAATTCTTATGAATTCCAACGTCTAACCTTGTCCTAAAATGTTTGGTCCTAACATATTATAGGTTATTAAAACATGTTTTAGCTGGTGAAAGTGTTGAATTTAATGTTAACTTTTAAGATGGTTTTGCTGGGAAAAATGTATTTATTTTGGTATTAAAGTTTTAAAAATGCAATAATAAAGAGAGAAGAAAAATTGTGAGAAAAACTCCTTAAAATTAGGAAAATTTGTCAGTATAAAAAACCCATGACTATCAGAAACGATGAAGTTGAAAAAATAACTCTCCGAGAAACAATGGCTGCTACTGCAATTTTCTCCACCACCTTCTTCAATCCAAAATCGGCATTCTCCTCCAGAAACCCGTCAAGCTCTTGTCTCCGTTCTACGCTCTCTTCTTCCCCACCTTCACGTAAACCCTATTCTCTCGTCGTCTCTTCTCTGGTTTGAGTGTTTGAAGTTTGATGCAGAAATGGTTGTTTCTGTGCAGAATTGCAAATTGGGGTCAAAATAAGAGCTGGGTTCGCTGCAAAAGCGTCTATTTCGGTCACTGATTCGAACTCGAGGCCTGCGGTTCAGATTCGGAAGAAGGTCGACCAGCCCATCATTGTCATTGACAATTATGACAGTTTCACCTATAATCTCTGCCAGGTTTGGTTTCAATTTCCATTTCTGTAACTGTTCGTAGCTTCTCTTTTGTATTTGAGTACTTTCGAGCTTGCATGTTTTTTGGTTTGGCTGGGAAATGTAATTTTTCAGTTTACCAATTCTCACTAATTTTATGCATTTAGTCTTTTTAATTTCATATTTCAATGAATTGATATGACCCGGAAGTGAAATTGTGACATGGCACTTGAATTATTATTTTTGCCATGGTGAGTTTGTGTTTGTGTTTTTGTTTCATTTTCCAATTTGTAACCCTGAACAGAATGTTGTGAAATAAGGGGAAAATTGAACTGAAGGGGAATGCTGACTCTATATGGAAGACTCATGATTTCTGTTCATCTGTTGGCTGAAATGAAACAATTTTGAAAAGACTAGATTAGGATAACAAAGGGCCATACAATAAATTGTTACTTTCCTATGCTAGATGAATAGATTTGGTATAGCTTTTTTGCTGATATACTAAGATATTATTGTATTTAATGAGAATCAAGTGATGCAAATCAGGGAACATGCAGGAGAGGAAACCAGCATCTAATCTTATTTTAGAATTATTGATCTTCAGTTGGAATGCTCACTTTGTTGTGACAGAAAACGTCTCTTTGGCCTTGCAAATGTGATCCTCTGGAGTCATCTTATGCATGGCTGACAGAAAGTAGAGCTTGTTCTATGCTTCCAATTACATAGGCAAAATGGAAAAGAATGATCTGAAAACCCTCTTATTTTGACATATTATGGAAATAACCCCATTGATCCCGATATTTGATGTTGTCTTTGTAATTGGTCTGTTGTCAGCAAACTTGATCGGTTTCCCTATTGAGAGTATAGAATGTATAGCCGCGTCATGCTTTGTTTATTTCCTTCTAGAGTTTAGGAAAGGTACCCCCTTTATATCATAAAGAGGTTTCAATATTTTACAGAAGATAAACAGATTGAGATAATAAATAAATTGAAACATTTAGAATTCACAATCAGAGAAATATAGAGGCCTTTCATTGATGTTTTCCTTTTAAATTAATTTTTAACCCTCTCTCACTCTAAAACACACACCTTGATTGCATTCATAAGTGCTATATGTCCTGATCCCTTTATTATGACTGAAGTATATGGGCGAGCTTGGATGTAATTTTGAAGTTTTCCGGAATGATGAGTTGACTGTGGAGGAGCTGAAGAGGTAAGGTTTTCTATTCAACGGATTCATGCTGTGACTGGAAGTCAGAGGTTTCATGTCATCAACTAATTACATCCTTAACTTTTCATGCCTCATTGTTTACACTTCATAGGAAAAACCCAAGAGGAGTGCTTATATCTCCAGGACCTGGTAATAACTTCTATTTCACTATGCTTTCCTTTTCTTCTCTCAAAAATTATAGAATTCTGCATTCTGATATTAGAAGAAGAAAAATCCTCATTCAATACTTCCTCTCCCCAGGCACTCCTCAAGATTCTGGAATATCTCTGCAGACTGTTTTGGAACTTGGACCTTTAGTGCCTTTATTTGGTGTGTGCATGGGGTTGCAGTGCATCGGCGAGGCTTTTGGGGGTAACTCTTCTACAACTCCAAATTTCTGACCTGTCCTTATATCGGGTTGTTCATTAAATATATAGCCAACCTTGTTGACTTGATAATTTTGAGGCAGCCAAGGGTCGGTCTCATGCATAATCAACATGACTCCAAGTATATATGCATAATCAATACTGTCATCAGTTTCATAACCAATGTGATTGTCACTCTCAAACTGCAACAATGAATAGTATATCTATATGTTTCCTACTTGCATTTTATGCATAGTCTAATGCAAATGGGAATAAAAGCTCAAGTGTTTTTAATTCAGTCCATGTGGATTTTATTTGTAGGGAAGATTGTGAGATCTCCATACGGAGTGATGCATGGAAAAAGTTCTCTTGTATATTATGACGAGAAAGATGAAGATGGCTTATTTACCGGCCTGTTAAAGTATGTCCTTCACTTTCAACAAAATCTTGTTATTAAAGATATGAATTTATCTGAAATCATATCATATATGATGTTTATACCTCTCTGTTTTTTTTTTCCAGTCCTTTCACTGCTGGTAGATACCACAGTCTTGTGATTGAAAAAGAAAGCTTTCCAAGTGAAGAGCTTGAGGTTACAGCATGGACAGAAGATGGGTTGATAATGGCAGCTAGGCACAAGAAGTATAAGTACCTACAGGTAACATATCTGCTCGCCTCCTCAACTATTCGATTTGGCCAAAGCTAATATTATGAGTTCATACCGCTAAAGCCAAATTGTATGGAAAAAAAAACTGCAGGGTGTTCAGTTTCATCCTGAAAGCATCATAACTAGCCAGGGAAAGATAATTGTAGGCAATTTCATCAAAATGATAGAGAGAAAGGAGGCTGAAGCGAAGAACAAGGAATTTTGATGGATCGACACAGGAATGAAAATGTGAATGTAGTAAAATAATATGCCAGTTATTCTTCTTTGTATTTCCATTCATGTAAACAAAACCTATGCCTTCTTAATAAAGAGTTGGGAATTGGTTTCAATATATCTATGTGCCTTGTTCAGAAATGGGTGCTTTAAAGTATTAGTTTCCCACTTTCCCTTCATAACATTTTTTGTTTGTTAAGATTAGGTACCTCACCATTCATTATCTTAACATTGGATTCTCCCAATTACTCCGTAACTTATTGTACAAGTTATTTTATAGGGAAAGCTCCAAAAAAAACAAACACCCCGTTCATTTACGGAAATTCACCCGGAAGATTGTCGCGTGTCAGAAACACTCATAATTGTCAAATTGGAAGAAAAAAGTTGGTTTTTATGTGAAAAAATCAAACTACCCCTAACCCTCCAACCCTAGGGTTTAAGTATTTCACAAAAAAAATAATATAACTTTCCCATCCAAATTGACAGTTTCCGAAGTTTTTTGCGGGTTTTTAAAGGTGGGTGCGTGTATCTAACATGCAACGACCTTTCGATTAAGTTTCTGCAAATAAAAGATTAACAAGAGTGTGTTTTTGGATTTACCCCTATTCCATATCACTCTTTATGAGCTTAGGTCACATCAGCAAGCATTAAATTTTCACCACTTGAAATTTGGTATGAAAGAACAACTTGTGTTCATTTTCAACCGAGAAAAGTCAAAAACACCTAAAATTCTTTCCTTTATCTGTCACAACTTCAAAGTCTTTGGCACCATTAAACCAGTCTTTGATCAACAATAAACTCAAAACTCATTTTTCTGCAAAATCTGTATGGCTGATACCTTACCACTTGTCACACATCCAGCCCAGGATTGAGGATTCCCAACTAATCTTTTGACAAAACCTCTCAGAAAGAAACAAGAGAATATTAACAGACAGCTCCAAAAGAGGGACTTTTAATACACCAAGTTGGGCTATGCTTGTTCTCTTACCAGTACCAAACAAATAGTTACTATCCAAACCACACCAGGCCATGAATAATGCTCTTAACTTGACATAAAAAGTAAAAACAGTGCACATCCATACCAAACTCACATGACATTTATACTAAAACCCCATTATGCTAATAAATTATTGAATCCATCATGAGGGTCACCAAATTCAAAATCATAAACTGGTTTGAAACCTAAAGTTGGTACCATGTATATGCATATGAAAACTCTCCTCAATGAATCTATGTCATCCTCATATTCACAGCAACCAGAACTCAAATGGATATTTATGTCAACATAACCAAACTTGCCTCAGCTTGGCTTGATGGGATCCGGTGATGCCTCTTCCCATGCCTGTGGCGGCCTCCCCCGAATGTGACTGGGTCGAAAGCTTTGAGTCTTTGGGCTTCTAGGGGGCTGATCATGCACTCAGATGGAGGAACTCTGTATCTGGTCTTGTCATAGCAATAAGAGTATGTCATGTGCTTCCTCCTGAAACTATTCATTTTGACTCTTTGCATGGGGGTGATGACACCACTAGGGATTGTTCCCTTGCCATTTTCAGGGTTGTCACAGGTGGAGATGTGCTCGATTGGATCAACTGCACAACCGTGAAGCACGAGGTTGGAGAATTGGGCAATGTAAGGCGCATACTTGTAGTTCACTTTGTATTTGCCTCCATTGGTGGCCCAATCTGAACCATCCCATATTGTGGCATATAGAGACATTGGTTTGGAAGGGAAGTCTCCACCCATTGATGCTTTTCTCTTATACTCCCTAATTGGAACATGATCTACATAGAATCTGTAAGAAATATACAAACTTTAACTCCACATAAACATCAAGCATTGTGCTTTGGACAACATGAACATTTCACACCTCAAAACAACTGCAGTTCTATAGGCATCCATATAGAGAGCACAACCTAGCAAAAGATGTGTTGATGTGATGTGGAAAAAAGATGAGCAATTTCTGCACAAATTTCCCAAAACAAGAGACCCTGCCTATACCCTACAAGCCCCCAAAGGGTAAAGCTCCTTATTTGGGATAAAATGAGAATGTTTATGGAAAAATTGGTTTAAGTGGATTCAGAGAAAGGCTGTTACTGAAAGATAGGAACACTAAGAGTCTAAGAGAAAATTGTTCAATATAAGAAGAAAATGAACAAAACCAGGAAAAAGGGTTGGGTTTGATGCTTACATGATCTGAGAATCAGTCCAGAGAATGCTGTAATCATGGTAATCTTCCGAGGGATCAAACCAGAGACCATATCTCTCTTCCCTGCCCACAGTGGTGCTTCCATTGCCATAAATGTTGGTCTGGATCCTCCAATCTTTTCCCCTAATGTTACCCAGAAACTCAAAATCGATTTCATCATGATTCTTCTCAAACATGTCACCATTTGACATCTGTATTGAAAAAGTAAGTTTTGCTTAGATTCAATGCCCATCTGGGTATGTAGTTTTGATTAGATAAGAGACCACAGATCTTCATAAATGCATTACATTAAACAATCTATACACATGTATGGTAACCATAAAAAAACATCTCAAATGATCAGTGTTTAATCCCAATAGCCACATTAGAGCTCAGAACAAGATACAAGCTAGAAAATGAGAAATCAAACAGAACATCCACCTCATATTCACTGATTTAACTAGAGTTGCAGAATGAAAATAAGCCCAAAAATCAAAACAAAATGCTGAAGAGGCCCCAAAATCTTCAACAACAAAAATTCCAGATGGGTATTGACGTTTGACAAATTGAATGAGTTGAGTGAACAGATTTACTGACATAGAATGCAACCACAACCCCAGCAGTGTAATCAGAAGGGAGCTTAATCGAAGCACTGAAAAACCCATGCAAGTAAAGGTCATGAGACACAAATCCAGACCCTGTAAACAAAACACCACCACAAATCAATCTCAGCAAAACAAAAACCCGAAACCCACAAAAAAAATCCATAAATAAGAGCAGACCAGACCTGTCCTCTCATCTAGAGAGAGATGAACAGATTTTCCATCTCTGAGGACCATGAGATTGTCATTTCCGAACAGATGAGAGTAGCCTTCATCGAAAGAGACGATTGGGAGGTTTCTGGAAAATCCAGAAGCAAGACCCAGAAGAGATGAGAGCAACAGAGCCAGACCCAGTTGAGAACCCATCATTTGCAGGGGTTGAAAAGAAGCATAGAACGATAAAGTTGCTATCTTTTCTTCGAATCACTCACCATTTGAATGGGAGGAAGAAGAAGAAAGGTGGGTGTTGGTAGAATCTACAGCTATGGGCGATAGAGAGAGCAGAAGAGGTCATTTTATTGAGAGCTGTTGATATGTAGACAGTTTGGTTAACTAGAAAACAAAAGCCACAAAACAATTAATTTAGTCATTAATTAACCCATTATCTGTTTGTGAGCAATATTAATTGGGAGAAAGGGAAACTTTTGGGTCTGTGAGAGGAAATGATAAAAGAGGAGCAGAGTGCCTCAGCTTTTTGCCAACATGTTTTGATTGTTTTCTATGTTCTACTCAGTTTTTGTTCCTCTTTTTTTCCTTTCTTCTCTGTATTCATGTGTGCAAGAAATTGAAACTTCAGTTGGCTATTTTTTTTAAAAAAAGAGTAGCCATTTGTTGTATAAACATTTTAATAAAAAGTATGGAAGAGAATTGAAGGCAGCAGGTGGGATTATAAAGGACATTCGATGGAATAAACAAAAAGAATTTAAGCGGTCCTATCACCAATATCTCGTGGGGTAGTGTTTATGAGTTCGGCTTCCTCCATTAATTTCTCTTCTTGTAGGACCTAATACATACCCTCCATTTATATTTTGGAAAATTAAAAGGAAATTATGTGGGATGGATTTTTCTCTTTTTTGTTATTGTGTCATATCATAGAGTTGAGATATATTGCACATAAAAATCATGTAAAATCTTATATTTATTCAGAAATATATGCGAAAATTATCGTTGATTCATGTATTTGAAGTGATTTTTTTAAGTTTTCTATGATTTTTGCGTTTCCTTGGAAATAATTGGTTTAATCATGTGATTGCAGGGTTTGGATCTCTTGGATTGATGACATCTGTACTGGTATGCACCACCATATCCAATTCTGGCTGTGCTTGGATTATTTTTTTTTATGTGAATGAGAGTCAAGAATATTATTCATCTTTGTCCATTTACATGCAATCTTGGATTAATTTGACATGTTAAATTGCCCTTCTGTATGCATGTTGATACATACATACTCATCTTTGAACTAATGAAATGTGATTGAACTCAGGTTTGCCCAGATGGGAAAACCATAGAATCGGAAGCAGCACATGGTACGGTTACACGTCATTTCAGGGTCCACCAGAAGGGAGGTGAAACCAGCACAAACAGCATAGCCTCCATCTTTGCTTGGTCTCGAGGGCTTGCACAAAGGCACGCCTTAATAGTTTTGTTTATCTTTAGAGCTCAGTCCTCTATATTCAATCTGTTTGTTGGAGATGCAAACACCTCAGCAGGTCCCCGCTCTGTTCCATGACAAGTAATCTACTAGAATTAACACGTCTTCTTTTTTACAGGGCAAAGTTGGATGGTAATGCTAAACTCTCGGAGTTCACTGAGAAACTAGAAGCTGCATGTATTGGAACTGTAGAATCTGGGAAGATGACCAAGGATCTTGCACTCATTATCCATGGCTCCAAGTAAGTTCTTTATTGCGTGGTACAAAACTTATCATATACTTATATGGATGATATGCATTAGTCTATATGATAATAATGTGTTGTAATGTTCATCCCATCTTGGGTGCAGGCTTACTAGGGATCAGTATCTCAATACCTTTGAGTTCATCGATGCCGTGGCAGAGAACCTGAAAGCAAGACTTTCTTCCTAGACATTATGGTACGCACTTCCTCGTCTCCTTAACTAAAAGTTTTGTTCTGCATTTAGATCTATTTACTCTTCCAAAGAAATTAAGTTTTGAGTTAATGTTCTGGATCTTAAGCAGGTTGGATCGCACATGAAGTTGGAAGATCATCAAGGGCTGTTCTGGTGATTCTGATGCATGATTAAAATCAAATAAAGGGTTATCGAGATATATGGTGTTTTTGTGTCTGTCTTTGGGTTTTCGTCCAATTGATGTGATGTTAATGTTAATGTTAGCTACCCTCGCATTGTTAATGACTTTTTTCGTGATAATCTTGTTTGAGGGATTTAAATTCTGCATTT
>JAYMSU010000367.1:0-14758 GCA_036897765.1 Erodium chrysanthum | reverse complement strand
TGTTGCAGAGTATCGGAAAAAATCGGGACTTATCGGGTCGATGTCATCGGGTAAGGTGCCATTGGGCCAACATCGTCGGGACGTCATTTGATATCAGTACCCCGCCTGGTGTCGTCATACTCCACCGACCATAAGTGTTTAACGAAGAAAACTGCGAGTCATTCCACGCTAACAAACGTCGTCTCGAGTCGAGAGACATGTTCTTCTCCAAAACAACAAACAAATATCAACATACAACACTCAAGCCGTATTCCGGTAAAAACAGTGGTAAAAGGTATGTATAGAATCGATGACGCCACTTATGACCCAATAATTTGACCAATCAAAGGGAATAGGTAGTATGGATAATATGGAAAATATATGTATGGTTTTCAAAAAGAGGTAATTTTGAAGATAAAAACGTGAATTTACCCTTTAAAAATAATTTTTTGTGGAGTTTTTATTATTTTATTTTTCATTAAAACTTAAATTATGATAAATTTTTTAAAAAAAGTTCACATTGATACTATTTAAAATATAAGTCAGCAAATTTACAATAATCCAAAATATAAGGTATTATTTTGGAAAGTACTGCTAAACCAATATTGAAATAGACTTTTACCATTTTAAATACGTTATATACCAAAAATATGTATTGTACAGAAATGTATATGTACATTTAGAGAAGAGTAAATTTTCTTTTTTTGGTCTAATGGGAAAAAAGTGTGAGTGGGGTGAGGAGTAGTATTTGAGAAGCTTACTGGTTCGCTGATTTTGAGGCATGAGAGAGAGAGATGAGTAGTGCCCAAGCTTCACACTCCTCTTTCTGAGTATTTCACTGCATTTCTAAGGTGCCTTTCATTTCTCCAAGCATCATCTCTGTGTGAAGCTTGCAGAGAAGGAACAAAGGTCAGGCCTTTCTCCATCACTCTTTCTTCATTTCCCATTTCCTGGCAAAACCCTTGTATGATTTCTGGATTCGATGTTCTTTTCCCCAAAATTTGATGAAATCAGCTCGTGCTTGTTTCTGGGTTTTGGGGCTTTCGATGAATATATCTCTCTCTGTCATTTAATATCTGGGTATTGTGTGTGATCAAGAAATCTATCAAAAGGGTTTTTAAATCTTCTCCTCCTTGAGGGTTTTGGAGCTTTCTAGGTAAAAACAAAAGCCCAGCTTGAAATGTGGGTTTTGATCAATTTCTTCATTTCCTACCTTTTTTACCCTAAACCTGGCCAGAGCTCATGACCTGCTTTATTGTGTGCATTTGATTTGAAGTTCACCTCTATTACAATGCTTTGGAAAGTTTAGATCTCGTTTTGGTGATGATTGTTGATATTGTGACATCAAAATCTCTTCTTGTTTGTTTATCTTGTACTGTGTAAGTGGGTTTGGATACTGTTAATTGATATTCCCATATTCATTTGACATAAAGTGGGTTATGGATTGATGATACTTATGGTTTTTTTTTTTGATCAATTAAAATCGGATTTTGATATATAGAAAGGGGTTGGGCTTCCGAAAAGGAAGCTAAACCCCAGGAAGACAAAAGGAGCTCCCTAAAGAGCTATAGGAGAAACAACACAAGCACAAACAGAGCTATGGTTTGGTCAATGTTTAGTGTATCCCAAATGTTTATGAGTTGTTTGTTTGTCTGTTGTTTTTGTATGATGGTCTCAGGACTGATAAGGGGTTACTGGTGTTTCAAGGGGAGGCTTTGAGGTTTCAGAGATAATGCTGAGGAAGAGGACCAGGTCAGTTGAGAAAGATCAGCCTATGGGGCATCCTACAACATCTGATGTTGGTTCTGATTTGTCATCTGACAGTTCGGGGAAAAGTCAGAAATTTAACAACTTTTTCAATATCCCGGGTCTGTTTATAGGGTTGAGTCCTAAGGGTTTATCGGATTGTGATTCAGTCAGAAGCCCTACATCGCCTTTAGATTTAAAGGTGTTTTCAAATCTATGCAACTCCCCTAGGTCCCCAAAATCCCCATGTGAAAGGCACCAAAAGATTTGGGATAAAACTAAGGTAGGGTTGAGCATTGTAGATTGTCTCGAGGATGATTTGAGAGTGAACGGGAACTCTCTCCGTTCATCAAAGAGTAAGAACATTCTTTTTGGATCTCGAATGAGGATCATGACCTCCGATCCTCGCAACCACATCGGTTCTTTTGATGCACCTAAGTCTCTGCCTAACAATTTTCCAAATTTCCCTCAAACCCTTGCCAAATCTTGCCTCCGAAGGGGCAACAACACTGATGTTGTTTTTGAAATCAATGCCACCCCATTAGGATCTGAGTGTAACGGGAAAGCCATGTCTTGTTCACTTGATTCTGGTAGGTCTTTTGTTGCCTTTTCTGGTTTACCAAACCGTTATATAGGAAAAGAAACCACCAAAACATGTTTGAAAACAAACATTCTTGCACAGACAAAACTGAGTTCAACACCAAGTGAGATTGAGCTTTCTGAGGATTACACTTGTGTGACTTTACATGGTTCCAACCCCAAAACCACTCATATTTATGGTGACCGTGTTCTGAACTGTCATGCCAATGCTGCAAGTGATTTTGGGAACATAGAGACGCTGGAGGTGAAAGCTCCCCCAGAAATTTTGGCACCGCATCTTTCAAATGATTTCTTGAGCTTCTGTTATTCTTGCAATAAGAAATTGGAGCATGGCAAAGATATTTACATATACAGGTTCGCTACAATCCATCTGTTTATGAGCTTTTAACAACGCGGGGAAATTAGGAGTAACCACCCTGTGATTTGCAATTTACTACCCTAAACTTTTAAGTGTGCTGTTTTACTACCCTATACTCTACTCGTGGCACTATCTATTAAGTTGTATATAATTTGTTAAATTTAGGTAACAGTGAAAATTAATATAAAATATAAGTGACGGTCATTTCCTATAAATATCAATTTAGAGACTATTCTTTTATGTATTTGACCTTTAATATGATAATCAATTTGCTCAATACAGTCAAAGTCCGGAAATTAACATTCCCTCCTACCTTGACTTAAGGTATATAGTAATGTAACTTTCACTTATCTAATACACAGTTAAAGTCCGGAAATTAACATTCTCTCCTACCTTAACTTGAGGTATAGTAAATGTAACTTTCACTTGTATAATCTATTCGATGCAATGTAACTTTCACTTGTACAATCTATTCGATGCACATGTTGGTTACATGTGAACATGTATAAGTTACTGAAGAAAGGGACATATGTATGTTTGGCAATGGCCCATGTCAAATGTGATGTGAAGATACTTTTGTAAATTAAAAAGGAAAAATTGAATAATTGTGTTTAAGAATGTCTCATTACGTTTTTATTCGATATTTTATTTATTTTAAATTATAAAATAAATAAGTTATAAATTTGATGAGCTTATATTTATAGTCGGTTTTACATATTTGTTTTCCTATATTCTTATGAAGATGACGATTCTAAAATAGTTCAAATTTACAAATTACTCGTCTCCCCTTATTATTGTGAATATGTTTACCAACCAAATCAATGTAACGTGTGAGAAATGCTATTTTAAATTAATTTCCTAATATGGAGCAAAAGGAAGCAGGTTATTTTTAATTTTTTTTATTTTTTTTTGAGGAAAGGTTATTTTTAATTTTATTTGTACTGAAAGTGGATATGATAAATTGAGCAAGTTATGCCACCGATTTAAAAACATTCAATTAGAGTAGATCTGATGTATGCACCCACAAACAACCACCTATATTGTTTGGACAACGTTGGATCATTCTGATTTTATGAGAAATCATAGACTTCATCGAACTAGACATGCATTAATTACATGAGTCAAGCTCGGCTTTGTCCGTAAAACCTGTCTACTTATTACCAAACACAAATTGCACGGTTACATGATTGGCCAACGTGGCTATCAACTTGTCATATGGCCAAGCCGTTTGCAAATGTACTATTTGTTCACGACATTTTTTCCGATATTTCTTTTGAATTTATTAACATTTTCTTTATAAATCGTATTAAATCATCAAATTTTGATTTAGTAGACAAGAGTAATGATTTTGTCCCTGTTATTCTTTGCACATATATGTAACATGTAAAGTTGATGGACACGTCGATGTGTTGTCGACATTTTTAATTGTTCGACAATAGAACACGTTATAAAGGCAGAATCATCACGACGAGAAAGCATACGTGGAATCAGAATCTCCAATGCTTGGTTATTTGTTTATGTGTACATTTTAAGATAGCTTGATTTCAATTGAAGAAGAAACCATCAACCAGGTCTCTTATAATGAATTGTAGTCTTCTTTTTAGTGTATTATTGCTCGGATAAAGTCGAATACAGAATATGGCCAGCTATTCTTTCTTTTCAAATGTTTCCCTTTCTGTTTTTACTTTTTTTCTGGAAAGTGACAAATAATAGAACATGTGCTGTTTTTTTTTTTGTAAGAAAAAAACTTTGAAGACCAAGAAAAGCTTGGATTTTGGTTCAAACTCACACCCATGTTTTTTTTTTTCTGGAGCCACGCTTGAACCAGTAAGTAAATTAAGTTTTGATAAGAATTAACAAAGCATATTAGTTATTTTGTAGTTGTGATTTTGATTGGAAACATTGAATCACTATTTTACGGGAAGTTGAGACTGATCAGTCATATACAAATGCATATCAATCAAACATTTAATGAAGACCATGTCTATAGCAGAGCCAAACTATGTGACATGAGCAAAATTATTACTAGTCAAGTGTTGTTTGGGTTTGAGAGAGAGGGGGGAAGGTGATGGTTGGGTAGAGAGATCGCGAGGTGGGGTTGGTGTTGGGGCTATGGGCTGGACAGAAACGTTGCCTGACGTGTTGATAGCCTCCTTCGACTGTGATAGGAGCGGAGACGATCTATACTGACCCGGTGTCACGGATTTGGTTGTGCTGCTCGTTCACCCAGCATCAGACGCAAGCTGCACTCTAGGATTGCAGCACCACATGTAGAGGTCGTGGATGAGGTGGATATGGAACACGAAGTGCAGAACGCCAAGAACAGCGGCCATAACGAACGGCGCATCGATCCAAACAAAGGGCGACATGCTTCTTCTCAGTTTGTTCCGGCTGTTTGAAAACCAGTCAACACAATAAATAAGAGAACTATGACCCTCAACATGTTTACCATTTTTGACAAAAACGTATCTATTCTCCCGCACCTACCAACAGTCAATGGAAGAGTTTCAGTCGTCCAACTTTGCTGAAACCGACGGCTCATATCTCTTAAACCATCCGAAGAGAAGGAAAATGTGTCATACGGAGGCGCGACATGACAAAAGTCGCATTAGCACTCGTAATGACATATTTTTAATACAAATGGATAATAGATTTGTTTATTCATTTTTGTACTGATTGGTGTTCAAAAACCTATTTCGTTTTTAATTCAACATTTTTTACGGTTGATGTATTTATATAACGGAGGAGGTGTTAAAAGGAAAATAAGCTATTGCACTTATTTATAACCATCCAATTCCTAAATGGATGATTGAGATCTAGCCACTTATATTTACATCCAACAATCGAAAATCAAACTCGAGATATTTTCACAATCCTCCTACAATATCCACAATACTTAGATAACAACTTGCCCATTCTTCCACTTTCGAGAAGTTTCATTAACCCTACCCTGTCTTGGACCCTTAAGAGTCTTTTCGAATACTTCAACCAAGTTCATCATCTTCTCCTATAATCTCTGAGAGTCTAAAAAGTATTTTACGTACAAGCCCCAATAATTTCTGACCACTTATATACACGTATAGTAAATTCCTTCACTTTTAAACAGAGACCGGCCTTCTCGCAAAAGGTTATTTTAATTTAGATGTGCACACTTACTGTCTCATTGTGTTGGTTACATCATAACACTGGATAAGCATGCTTCCAACAACAATCTAGTCTTTTTAGACATGTCTGAAAACACCGACATCGCAATGTGATTGATCAAAATTACAGGAACCCACCGACTTGCTCAGTTCGTTAAAAGATTAGACTCACACTGGGTCGAATCCCGGGACAAAATCGACCCGATCTTCATAATAGGAGACATAAATCGATTCTGTCCCAATCAAAAATTGTTTTCAAGTTGCTGAATTATCCTTAGATTCTAGCATTAAAAAAAGAAAAAGAAAACGGTCGTGGACTGTGGTGACGTGGAGGAAGAAGAAACACGAGCACTAGTCATAGATGTAGCTGAAATTAGGCCAACTGAATCAAGCACAAACCAACCACTCACATCTCTCTTTCTCTGCAATTTCTCAATGACGATACGAGTTTGAGTTCGTATCAGTGAATCGTTACAATGGCAGCGAGCACCAGTCTCTGTTGCTCTCCGATTATACCATCTCATTCCCACCGAACCCAACCCTCTTCGTTTCCCAAAACCCAAACCCACCTCAAACTCTCTCGATTCACTTCAATTCCACACTCAAATCGGAAATCGAGAGGTTTATCGGTGTTTTCTGGCTCGAATGGCGATCGATCAGTTGTTGTGGACGATGCTGATGATCGAGCCCGCGATCTGAGTGTGGACGACAGTGGGAATGGAGCCTCAACAACAATCCCAAATGAGATTAACCCCGAAATCCATTGCCAAGTTCAATCTGGGTAATGCTTTGCACGAACCCATTTTAGTTTTTGATTGCATCTTCATTAATTAGAGATGTGAACTGAATATTACGGAAATGCAACATTTGGGGTCCTTAATTTGAGAATTTTAATTATAGATTACCCAATTCGTTTGAATCCTGCATTTTGTAGAAGTTTAGTTGTTGTTTTGATGTTTCATGCTTAATGAATGGACATATGTTTATTGTATTTTGTGTTCTTATAGCTCTGCTACATAAGTGATCGTTAGTTAGCACTGAACATTGATGCACAAGAACATTTTGGTTAAAGCAAATGAGTTTACAGATACATTAGTGGTCTTAACCTTGGAAGGTCTTGGATATTAACATTTAGGTTTCTAGTGGTTTCTGCCTACTGATGCAACAATCTATTAGAAGCACCAAAAGTAAAGGAACTTCTTGAAGCTAATAAAAGATCAAGGATATCCTCTTCAAAGTTCACAAGAGAAAATGGACTAAAAGTTGCTAAAGCAGGCTGTAATTCACCAAAAATGAGCAAATGATGCAGCTACAATCTTGGGCAATTCCTTTTAACTGATGTGATTCTAATGTTGAAGAAGCCATATAGAGATACATTTGTTCATTGTTACTATTTTCCATTAACTTCCACCTTTATGTAAATTAATGAAGTTTACATATTTACTTTTATCTGCTTTTGTTTTTCTGAAATCCTAATATCATATTTTCTGCCTTGCAGTACATGGAAGTGGAGGGGTTATTCTATTCGTTATCAGTATTCTGGGAGCACTGGCCCTGCTATGGTCTTAATTCATGGTTTCGGAGCAAACAGGTCTACATTGTTGACATTTTAATTCTCATTAACTTATTTAGATATTTCTACAAGAGTGCATATTTAGTGTGTATCAAATGATTGATGTTTGTTTGTACATTACCATCAAGTAATAGCAGTATCGTATTACTACTGAGCATGTGATATCATAATATTCTGATTGTTAAAAGATTTTTTTTAGTGGAAATGTTCCTTTCCATTCTTCTTTTTGTACATTTTTATCAGCCATTTGTATGTACCAAGATATGTACATTTTTGTATATTTATACTTATGACCAACTTCTCCATTTGGCTCATGGGGCCTACCCCAATTGATTTGGGAAAAGGCTAACTTGTTGTTGTTGCATACTTATTACCAACTTGTTCTCTTTTGCAGTGATCATTGGAGGAAAAACATTCCAGTTCTTGCAAAATCGAACAGAGTTTATGCAATCGACCTTATAGGCTATGGATACTCGGACAAGCCAAATCCTCGTGACTTTGGAGACAAGGCTTTTTATACATTCGATACATGGGCTGCCCAGATAAATGACTTTTGTACTGATGTGATTAAAGACAAAGCATTCTTCATTTGCAACTCTATTGGAGGTGATCTACTTTTCATCTTCTGATTTAGGTTAGACTATTTCTTGCCTGTAAACTTGTTGCCTACTGATTTTATTATGTGCATGTTTTGTTGTAAGAGATAGAATGGAGAAAAGTTACACTAACAGCCTCATGCACACGTTCACTTCTATTTCGCTGAATATATTTTGTTATATATCTATCCATGGAAAGTTTGATATCATTGCTATGTAGTAATGCATTCATCTTTTGTGCTGGTTGTTGACCTCACTATATTCAGTAAGATATTCATGGAATTTTATTTCACTTTGCATTAGTTAGACTGCATGATGATGGCCTATATGTTCTGATAGTTTTGTAATAATTTGTGCATCAAAGTTATATCTATATAATCACATTAACTTCATTTATTTCCTTTTTTGCGTTTCTATCTGAGATTTTCTAAGTTAGATTATCATTTTCTGGTAAAGAAAAGACAAAAATCATAGTGCAGAACAATGGTTAGACTTTTGGCAGAATTTATAGGCAACCCAAAACCATAGTTTTTCTTCTTCTTCTTTAATTTAGTTAATTCAATCACAAGTAAACAAATTGTTCTTTCTGTGTTTGTCCTTCACTTGTCCTTTTTTCCCTTCCCTGATTCACACTCATCCTTATAACCAGGATTGCAACCTTTAGGCACCAATTTTATAGTTATGCATATTTTTTCACTGGTTTTGTCTATGCTTCTTGCCTAGAGAGACATGTTAGTTAGTTGGATGTGCATGAGATTATGGTCTCTACATCTAGTGATTACATCGGGCAACCAACAAGAGCCTATCAAGTAAGATGCGTAAAATATTTTATTATAATGAAACTTATTTTAATGGAATCTCTTCCCTCTTGATTTTTGCAGGAAGACAATTTTATAAAATTTCCTGGATGTGATCACTTTATGTTCTCTGTCATTCTTGACATTAACTACCATTAGCATTTTGATTTTCCTGTGACTATGATCCACATCTTATTCAAAATGAAAACACAAACTATGATCTGTAAATTTCACAGTTTAAATTAGTTTCTACTACAATATGCCCTTTTTATTTTCATGTAGGACTTGTTGGTCTTCAGGCAGCAGTATTGGAGCCACAGATCTGTAAGGGCATTGTTCTATTTAATATATCGCTTCGCATGCTTCATATAAAGAAGCAACCTCCCTTTGGTCGGCCTTTTATCAGATCATTTCAGAGTTTGTTGAGGTAAAAGTGACATTAATGATCCTCGTTAACAGGGGATTTCAATTTTGGCATGCAAAAAATTAAGGTAGATATATATGCTGTTATGACAGGAACACATCCGTGGGGAAATTTTTCTTCAAAAGTATTGCCACAACAGAGTCTGTAAAGAATATTCTTTGCCAGGTATCTATCTCAACGAAGATGGGCATATTAGTTAGTAATCATACAAAAGAAATTTCCAAAACTAGTAGAGAGAGGGGAAAAGATATATATGATAATCAACTGATAAATCTTTTATAATACTAGAGCATAAGGTGATCTCGCAAAGTATGTACCTTTTCATTTGAACATATTGTTCTATTTGTGCTCCAAATTGAATGAGATATGCCTAATTGTTTCTTGTATCGTGAAAAATTGGCAACATTCTAGACTTTCTAAATTACTGGATTGCCCGCCCTCTGCCTCATAGAATAATCTTATCACATCCTACACTGTAATGATTCAAAATCATATTTGTGAAAAAAGGCATTTTCCTTCTTGTGCGTCCATTAATAGAGCATTAAATAGGATGGAGTGAAGAATGACGATATGAGTGACGATTCCTAGGATTTTTTTAAATTGATTCGGAGACATCCCAACTTTGCATTGGTTGTTGTTTATTCATCAAGAAAACTAATGCATACATGTGAAGTCATGCAGCACTACTAGTTGAACCGAGGAACCAAACTTACTAATTGTGATATGTAATATCTTGTGAAGCTCTTTAGGTCTTTTTGTCAATTAAAACACCAACCAACAAGAACAAGGATTCATATGAAAAAGCAAGTGCACTTCCTGGTTGAGAACATATCTAATCATTATGTAGACATATTACATTGAAAAAGTTAGCGAGGGAAACACAAGGTCTTAAAGAAAAGTTGTAGCACTAGAAGCAGAGACCTTGGTTTTATTTAACTTGATGTAAATGAAACTGCATTTCAGTGTTATCATGACACATCCAAGGTGACAGATGAACTAGTTCAGAAAATTCTTCTTCCAGGACTCGAACCAGGTGCTGTTGATGTGTTTCTTGAGTTTATCTGTTACTCAGATGGCCCTCTTCCTGAGGAATTACTGCCTCAAGTGAAGGTAACTTACTAAATTGCGTGAATTGAATCCCCAGCTAGTATTATTCTTTCAATGTTGCTTCAGTGACATACAATTGCTGTCTATTTTCTTCCATGCAGTGCCCTGTTTTGGTAGCATGGGGTGACAAGGATCCATGGGAACCTATTGATCTTGGAAGAGCTTATGGAGATTTTGATTCGGTGGAAGACTTTGTTGTGCTTCCTAACGTTGGCCATTGCCCTCAGGTCTCTCTCTCTCTCTCTCTCTCTCACACACACACACACACAAACACACACAGTGATCTATGTATATGTACATATAATAAAAATATAAATGCACTGGGAAGCTGAAATGCAAACTTCATTTCATAGCTGTAATGCAAGGAACTTAAAAGGAGTTTCTTCTTTTACCTTTCTTGGGGGCAGCAGCCTCAACTTTTCTCATTCTGCACTACAATGAACCCCAATAATGTTTATGTATGATATTACTTTGCCGACACTATTTATATTTCTGAAGGATGAAGCACCTCACCTTGTGAACCCACTAGTTGAGACGTTTGTGATGCGCCATGCTACATCCCAAGCAAGTGTTTAAACAAACACTGTCAGATCCGTTGGCAGGTTAGTTCATTGCAGTAAATCTTGCGATATTTTTCATTTCCTAAGGCATTGCTCATGAAATCCCATAAAGTTTTATGTATCGTACAAAGTGGATTGTGGGGCCTAATTCCTATTAAGGTGTTTTGCATTTTGAATGATGGTTGAAAGCAATGATTAAGATCTTCAATTATATAATTATATAGTTACATAGGCCAGAACATAGCTCTCTCTGCCTTTTTCTGATCCTTATGGCTTTTCACTGATTTTTCATCTGATCAGATTGTTGGACAAGCTAAATAGTGACATAATATAAGATATAGTAGCTGTAGTTCATGCACAATTCATTTCCTTAAATAGAAAGTGGTCACTTAATTTGGAACATCCAAATTAAGAAGGTGAACTCACTTTGGGTCGGAGGTAGTACCAACTTGCCAGTTACCTTCAATTTTAGTTTGCATCTACTTTGTTTGACCATCTGTTTCAGAAATCATCACATTTAAATGTTTTGAATGGGTATGCAAGTATCAATAGCTTAGGCTAACCATTTGGCAAACCTTCCTAGAATCAGCCAAACTTTAATATATTATTGGTTTCATTGTTATGTAGCTGAGATAGGTTTGTTAGTTGGCGAAAGATGCTATTTGTTTAATGCTTCAATCCAATTATCTACTTGTCAGGTCACAGCAATGGAACATCTATGCTTAAACTCACAAAAGTCTTGTACTGATTTGTAGATCTGCCAAACATTTGAGGACTCTGACAACATAACCGAGGATGCATATGCTGTGTGTGTATACATGAAAATTTACCCACATAAACTTACCTGTATATGTATCAATATTATTGTGCACTCATAACATCTGCCATATATGACCAAACCCACTAGAACAAAGGAAATGATTTGAGCTTCCCGTTGATCATTATGGTGATCAGTATCATAATCCTGAAGTCCCGATCATTCTGCAAACTATCATGTGCATCGAAATTGGTGTGTAGTAAAGCCAATATGCAATTATTAAGAGCCAGAGGAGTTCACATTTGCATTTTAATATTCCATCTTGTGCTTAACTAGTAGTGCTTGGCATGATTGTTCAGCTGATAGACCTGGTGGCCGTGATGAGGACGGTCTCGGTCGCTGCCGAGGGTGGTGGTGTAGCGGTCTGTGATGGTCGTGGTGGTGCGGTCTCGGTCTATTCCGGCCATTTTGTTGCAACTATCGGGTAAGGAGTGTTGTGTGTATTGAAAATGTGTGTGTATGTGTAGAGAGATATGGTGTGTGAATATATATATATATATAGTGGGTGAGGGGGAGGGAGGAGCCGAGGAGGTGACACGTAAGAGGGAGAGATGGCGAGAGGAGAGAGTGCATGAGTGTATGCGAGTTTCCAGAACAATATTGAAGAGTGGCTAAAAGTTGGAGTTGTGTATACAGAGAGAAGAAGTGAAGAGTGTTCTTGTGTCGACACGTGTACTGTATTGCATGTTGTTCCACTTTCATTGTCGTACCCGTGCCCTACCCGGTAGCAACATTTTCAACAAAATGAATATTAGGCAAAGAGAAGTTTAAAGGAATGTTGGATTTAGAAATACAACTAAATTGCAACCTAAAGAGATGAGTGGCACAAATACAGTGACCCCATGCTGCTCATATTCTTCTTCATTGTCACCAAGGCTGAGGTTGAGCTTTGTGAAGCACAAACTCCACATTAATTTGTTGATGTAACATTTGGATTGAGGTTAAAGAGAACCATTAATTTAGTGGCAAGGTTAACGTACAATTTGTACCAAAATAATGTTGGATTCTAGAAGAGCTAAACTTACACAGCTACGAAAACTCAACAAAAGCAACATTATGAAAGCTTACAAAAAAATGCGGATGTTATTTGATTTTTGTTGCGCTTGCTGAAAATAATTCTCTAGATATTGGTTGTCTACAGCTTACTCCAGAAGCCATACTCCATAAAAATCACAAGGGTAAATATTATTTCATTTTGATATTTTGGTATAGAATGTTAGAGGAGCAATCTTATTCTTTCATAGAGCCCTTGTAGAATTAAAGCATAGCCATCCATTGAGTTGAAGGATTAATATAAGTAGGGGTTGAAATCATTAACCAAAACATCCAAACAATTACATACGGCAAGAAGATAGAGAGCAAGTTCAAACAGTTAAACATTATCGTCTCTTCTCGAGGCGCACCTCAAGACACCTGTCTCAGAAGTTGTTTTAAAATCATGATGCATATCAATCAATAGTGTTAGAAAATATATTTAAATGTATTGTAAAATTAAATAGATTTGTCGTTTGAAACGCAAAATTGTTAATGAAGAAGACACATTAATAAATGTTAAATATTGATGAAGTTGTGATGTGACAAAATTTCACTGACCTAACAACAATATATCCACTCCAACTAATTAAGGTGGCGATCGATAACCGGATTCTCAATAATGACAGGCAGAATCACAATGGTAATGCAACAATCAACACAAAAAGAAATAAAATGGAAAAATTAGTAAATTAGTTAGTAGTTTAGTCAATCACTCGAAAACATGGATGAAAGATATATCTGATTTATTAATGAAGAAGACACATTAATAAATGTTAGAATATCATATTATTACTTGATTCACGTTTTCTCCAATTTTATCTTTTTATTTACTTTTGCAATCATTTGACTTTATCACCGGAGAAAGAAGAGAGATGCCAAAGAAAAACAAAGAAGAGGTAACGGGCCGTATCTGAGCCCAGTATTGAACCCAAAATCTGATGAAATTGGGCTCATTATGGATCATAGTTTGAGCAGCGCAAGGCTTAAAATCTAACTATTGGCCGAATACGTTTGTCCACTTGGTTCAGTATACTTTTGTTATAATTATGTACTATTCTCACTACACAAACAGATAATGAAGAAATTGAAAAATGAATCAGATTGCATTTTTTTCTTCATTAACATTGCTGTAGTTGCTAACTTCACATCAAATCAAAAAGGATTGTCCCAACTCTGTGCATTGTCCATTGCCTGCTTCGAACCCTTATAGACGAATCCACCATCTGGTTCTTTTCACCTCGTTTTTCCTGTAATCGCCTGCTTCAACGTAAAACAAATATTTGAATCCCGAAAACATCTGATAAATCATAAATGTGCCAAACTAAAGTTACTGTGCATGACATTAAAAGGACTTGGAATGGAAGTGGCATTGAATGTAAATAGAAGGAAATCCACACCTTACATTCATAAAAATGGGACGTACTTCATCGAAGATCTTATCCACCTGCATTGATCTGCATTTGCGTGTTAGGATCTCGTAAATTAAGCATCACAAGCAACTTAATAGAGTTATCGAGTTTCACAAGCACCTTGAAGAGTTTTCCTTTCTGTGTATAGTAGTAACTGATAACAGGAAAACTCAATGCAGTAAAATATTGTAAGACGGTTCTTCACTGTTTCTATATATTATCATCAACCCTGCCCCTGAACCCACACAACACCATTTCTCAATAAATCATTTTTGAAAAAAAAAAAATAGACTCGAAATATATGTTGCCCACACATAAGCACCTCATTACGGTTAAGCACTCGCTTCACCCTCCTCTTTAGGAACGTCAAAGAATAGCACAATGTCCGGTTCTGCTCCAACCTGCACTTGCAACAACGCATACAACCCCAAAAGCTAAATTAACCCCAAGAGAGAAACGGAGGAGAGTGAAAAAAATATGTGGCATATTTCGAAATTTTGAATGATCTTTTCAGTGGTTAGTGTCAATTATATAAGGAGCCTCTTATATATATGGTTACCTATGTATCAATCTGAGGTGAAGACATAATGATTCTGAACAAATGAGCCTTTAAA
>JAYMSU010000366.1:0-14762 GCA_036897765.1 Erodium chrysanthum | reverse complement strand
GGCGGGGACTGTTTTGTACCCGAAGGAGAACCAAAAGGGCTGCAAGGGCTTTGACGAGTTCGGGATTTCGTTCAATTCGAAGCCAGGAGCTCTTCCCATCTTCGTTCTGGTCGATCGCGGAGGTACCATTTCTGTTAATTTGATTGTTTGTTTTGTCATTTTGAGTAATCTGCTTGTTTTTATGTTTATTTTTTCTTGTGAGATTTGATGGTTTGCTGATTTATATTGATTGTTTGAGTAAATTGATTGCCCTTGGCTGTTGGTGGGTGTGCTATCTTTTTTGTTGTTGCCAAATTTAGGTCAATTTGCTTCTTGTAGCTCTTTCTGTCCTTTGGCTCTTGCTTTAGTCACATATGGATGGCTGTTTTTTGTTTGATTCATGAACTTGTTATTGTTTGTTTGGATTGCTTGAGGATTGAGCAAGTATCTTTTCTCAATATAGAATCCTTTGTATTCTTTGTCATACGTAGTGTCTTTAATCTGTCTGTTAATATGAAAACCGAAGTCAATTTGATTTATATTTTATGATGCAGAAGTTGGCATCTCTCATATCTTGAATAAATTGATTCCTTTTAGCTCCCTTTGGTAGTCATAGCATGCAATTTACTATTTATATAATAGGATCATATGTATGAATTTGTGCTGATTGAAGAGGTGCTCTTTTGTTAGTGTTGCAGCCAATCACCATTCTTTGTTGCTTTGCAGATTGTTTCTTTGCCTTGAAGGTTTGGAATGCCCAGAAGGCTGGTGCTTCTGCTGTACTTGTTGCAGACAACGTTGATGAGGCATTAATCACCATGGACACACCTGAAGAAGACGGTTCAAGTGCAAAGTACATCGAGAACATAACAATACCGTCTGCACTTATTCAAAAGAGCTTTGCTGAATTATTAAAGAAAGCTATTAGTGGTGGTGATATGGTCAATGTAAACCTTGACTGGAGGGAAGCTGTTCCACACCCAGATGATCGTGTGGAATATGAATTATGGACCAACAGCAATGATGAATGTGGTGTGAAATGTGACATGCTAATGGAATTTCTAAAAGATTTTAAGGGTGCAGCTCAGATACTTGAGAAAGGTGGCTACACTCAGTTCACACCCCACTATATAACATGGTACTGTCCTCAGGCATTCACCTTAAGCAAACAGTGCAAGTCCCAGTGCATCAACCATGGAAGATATTGTGCTCCTGATCCCGAGCAGGATTTCAGCTCCGGTTATGATGGGAAGGATGTGGTTGTTGAAAATTTAAGGCAGCTATGCGTGTTTAGAGTGGCAAATGAAACCAACAAACCTTGGGTGTGGTGGGATTATGTGACAGATTTCCAAATTAGGTGTCCCATGAAGGAAAAGAAATACAACAAGGAATGTGCTGACACTGTTATCAGATCGCTTAGTAAGTTCTCATCATTGTTTTTGCTGATTTTAAGGATACCATTGTACTATTGTTATATAGTTGTAAGTTTATATGTGATATCTGTACAGGTCTTGATGCTAAAAAGATTGAGAAGTGTATGGGAGATCCAAATGCCGATTCTGAGAATCCTGTTCTGAAAGAAGAGCAAGATGCCCAAGTATGTCTCTAAACTATTTTGTTTTACTTCATTTAAATGTGTCACATTGCCTTTTATTTCACTTATGTTTAGCTATTCAATATGAACTTGTCGTAGGTTGGGAAAGGAACAAGGGGTGATGTGACCATATTGCCTACTCTTGTTGTCAACAACCGACAATACAGAGGTCCTTATCTGTGCCTTTTTCTTTCTTAAGAAATATTCCAATGCTTCCCTTTGCTAACACAGCTGATTGCAGGAAAGCTGGAGAAAGGTGCTGTTCTGAAGGCAATCTGCTCTGGTTTTGAAGAAACCACAGAGCCAGGAGTTTGTTTGAGTGGTGGTAAGTTGAAACTTGAAATTATTATATTATCCTGATACTGTTGTTGATTCTCCAGCGCAGTTTTTTAGTCTGAGTATCTTTATATGTTAGATGTGGAGACAAATGAGTGCTTGAATAACAATGGTGGTTGCTGGCAAGATAAGTCAGCTAATATTACAGCATGCAAGGTATAAGTCAAAATTCGAATGGCTTTGCAAGTTTCTGTGTTGTTTCCTCATTTACTTACTTATAATTCTGTTTGGTTAGGATACTTTTCGTGGGAGGGTATGTGAATGTCCCCTTGTTGATGGTGTGCAATTTAAAGGAGATGGTTACAGCAAATGTGAAGGTAAGTCTAGGTTTAAATCTTTCCTTTGATTTGGGTTGAAACATGAAAACAACGCCAACATACATTTTTTTGCTTGCAGCAAGTGGGCCTGGAAGATGCAAGATAAACAATGGAGGTTGCTGGCATGAATCCCGTGATGGGCACACGTTCTCTGCTTGTGTGGTGGGCACACATTCTCTGCTTGCGTTCTCCATTTTTTTGTTTGAAGTTTTAACTTTGGTTTGGATTCTTACTGTCTGCATCAACAGGATGTTGAGGGAAGCAAATGCCAGTGTCCTTCAGGGTTTAAAGGTGACGGCATCAAGAGTTGTGTAGGTATGGGTTGCTAATTGCCCCTTCCCTTGGGTATAGTTTTGTCCTTTCTGGTGGTATAGTGGAGATTTTTATATGCAAAACCAGCAATGAGTTTGACATGAATTGATTCAGTGTAAGCTAATTACCCATGTGCCCTCGTGTCCCATGCTTAAGCTGTTACAAGTAACTAAAATGGAAATGGGACACTTATTTGGAGTAAAACCTCCTGATTAATGATTATAACTTGTTTTGAGGTTGCAGATATTGATGAGTGCAAAGAGAAGAAAGCTTGTCAGTGCCCAGAATGTAGTTGCAAGAACACATGGGGAAGTTATGAGTGCAGTTGCAGTGGGGAGCTCTTGTATATCAGAGATCACGATACTTGCATAAGTAATTTCAGCATCTCTAACTCTGATACATTTCTTCAAAAATATACTTATTGCGGTGCTTCTGTTGTAAATTCAGGTAAGAGGGCTAGTGAAGGGAAATCGGCATGGAGTGCTGTTTGGATCATTTTGATAGGCTTGGCTTTAGCTGCTGGGGGGGCATATCTTGTCTACAAATATAGAATAAGGGTAAGTTTGGTGCAATCTTTTCTTTATTTTCTCCAAGAAAAGTGAAACTTGATTCAATTTTAATTGACAATATCCATCCCTGTGTTGGCCTTTGCAGTCATACATGGATTCAGAGATCAGAGCTATAATGGCACAGTACATGCCTCTAGACAGTCAATCTGAAGTACCTAACCATGTCAACGACAGTCGCGCCTGAGAATATCGAGTGACCAAGTATCGGATTTTGAGCATAGATGGTATTTTATCTCTGTAAAATTAAAATATGGACAATAAACTAGTGCAGAGTAGACACATCATGGTGTTTATTAAGGTTGTAACATGCTAAAAGAATTGAAATACTGGTTTAGATCAGCTGTAGCATCTAGGACTCTCTCTTTTGATCCCACAAATTCTTTTTCTTTAACGTTCCCGCGATACATTGAACTTATCTTGTCATACGACAAGTTGCACTTATCCGACATCATGAATCTTGGGCATGATGATCTATGTATCTGTTTCTGGGTCTGGACGCAAAGCGCAGCGGTCCACTTGTCCTTATGATTCTCTTTGTGCAGGAACCTTAAAATCAAGTCCAATGTTCATTCCATTGTAGGCAATAGGTGCATACATCCACATATCATCAGAGCTCAATAGCTGCAGAAACCAGAAAAATATAGAAAACCTCATATCAGAAACATTGTATTTGTGTGCATCCATTCTTCTTCATATGTTTCTTACGAGCAAAACAGATATGAATTTGTCCTTGTTACCTTGATTTGGAGCTGCAAGAACTTTACATATTGCACGGCTTCCTCAAGCATTGTGCTGATATCAACCTGTCATGTCAGAACAACCAAAACATTCAGTTTCAGAGGCTCCTGTGATCAAGAAGTCGGATAAAAGATCATTGCTACTTTACTTGTGACCTTTGTTCCATTGGGGATGAGGTTCTGTAGAATTCGCAGTCTCTCGTTGATTCGTTCTCATCTTTTCTGCAAGAAACAAGACGAGATTAGTACTCAACTATGCATGTGCAGCCAAACTCTCCGGACTTGGCTTCAAGTGCTTACTCTTGCGTATAGGCTCCGTGGATCAGTCGCTGAGCCTCTACTGGCTCTGCTCTTCCCGTTTGAGTTAAGCGCCTGAGCTCTTCTTCTTGAGCTCAAACTTGTCGTCTCCTGAGAGCCATTAGACTCATCCTCGCTTGAGCTCTGCCCATCATTGCCTTCATTGTTGCTGCTAGCTTTCTGAATCTTCTTCCCCTTCACATTTCTCTTGCTCTCCAGAACCTGCAACAAAGAATAATCATGCATGATCAGCTAGAAGCTATACAAGAAACTATACATATTGGTAGTTCCTGAGTTCATTGTGGCACTCACATATCCTGAGTTCCGAGACCTTTTCCTAGAATTATCCGATGAAATGTTGCAGTTGCTCATGTCTTGGTTCAAGCAGTCCTGCCCCTCTGCTATGACACGAAAATCCATGGACATGGAACTATTATTGACCTCAAAGCGCTGGCGGCGAGAATCACTCAAGATCTGTTCATGGCCCTGCCAGAGGTTGGATCGAATCGTTCTCATCCCATCTGTGGCGTGGCTTGGGAATGAGGAGTTTCCGAGCAGCTGTACCATGAAATCAGCCTCCTCGGAGATATGCATTTCGCTTAGAGAGCTCCATTCTCTTTCACTCTTAGCTCCCACAAACTCCATCAAGTAATTTGAGTGTGCTAATGATCCGAACCTCGATTTGGGTCCGAGGTTGAAGAAACATATTTATACCCAACACCAAGAAATAGAATACTGTGGACAATTGACTGCTTCCAAGATCTCATTTAGCTCTTGATTGCCAATCATGAACTGTTGCTGAATATGCAGAAAAGACAAGGATTAAATTCGCTATAACAACAATGGGGCCAAGTACGACTCAACCCTCAACCGTTCAAAGCTTATGATATTTACAATACTCGACTTAAAAGGCTAATTTAATATTATACATACCAACTATTTCTTAATCTCACATTTACAAGATCAAGATTCAGGCTTGAATCGTGACAATCCTGAAGCAGTCAATGATTTTTGTCGGAAGAGGTTTGGTGAGAGAATGACACGTTGAGCTGGAGAGAGAACGTGGGGGAGAGATTCTTGAAAGATAAAGAATTGTGAACCACCTGGAACCATATCTTGCTTATTGGATTCTTGCTGTCCTAACAAGTTTTTGGTTTGAAGTTTTTTTCTGCTACATTTGTTATCTCAGGTCTCCATGTAAAAAGGGTCAAAGAATGTCATAAGTTGCTTGTTATGATTCATGTATATGAATCCAGTCATATACGTAAAGTGTCATATTCAATCTGACATATATAACCTGATTAAGGTTATTTCATTTACTAATTCAGATATTCGGTACAAGATTACTATCTCTTTCTTTCTTCTTGGACAAGAAGTGAATGATTCAGAGTAAGCTTCCTAGAGATGATTATTATGAGATTAATGAATATCGTATATTGCATGAGATATAAGGAAATCTTAGCAACATATATAGCCTATTTCTTGGCCGGCCTATGCACGACCCATTTATAAATAAGATTGATGGAGCTGGCATGAGCTCATATATTTGAATAAATTAGTATAGTACACATACCAACTTTAACATAACATGTCTTCTATTATTTGTTTTGTGTGTCTAAAGATATGGTATATATTTTTAGGTTCCAATTTAGAGTTGTCAATTAAAGTTTTCTTTTAGGTAATCACACACTTTTTTTTTTTTGAGGTAGGTAATCACACACTTAAGATCATACCATAGCTTAAAAGTTACAGTCGACTTGCATCTAACGGTCAACTTCTAACGTGATGGAAATTAAATACAAAAGCCTACACGAAGAACAGTATTCCATGTTCAAGATAGCGAGTAAGTCAAACAGTAGCCACCAGACCAATACTTATCACCCGTAACAAATAGAGAGATAACTAAAATAACATACTAAGTTAGATGAAAATTTTGAGATTTTTTCAAAAATATATATACTTAAACTACCCTTTTAACCTTTACTCTAATTAGATTGTGAGAGATATTTTATGGAAAAGTTGATAAAATTAAAATTAAGAGAGGGAATTTGTAGTTTTTTATTAATTCACAAAAAGTCATTATAACAGCAGCAGGAAAGGGCTACGGTGTCGTATCGAAATTACATTTAATGAATAGGCTCTGAAAACAACAGGCTTCAGTTTGGGCTTTGTTAGTGGGCTTAGATGGGGCCGCAAAATATGGACCCATCTTCGAATTCTCTGCGAACGTTCGTACTAACGAAAACGAACTGTTTTGATTTCTATTTGAATTTGAATCCCCGAATCCCGAGTATGATTTGATTTCAATTCGAATTCCCCCGTGAAATTAAAATCCATCATTTGTCCGTCTTCTCTTCGGAAATTGGAGGAATCGAATTCTGTCATTTCATTTTCAAATCCACCTTCCCTCCGCTCTCCGTCTTCTCCATCGCCACACCTGACCTGAAGAACCCTAGCCCTCGCAGAGCCATCGATCACAAAATGACGGCCGCTTTGGTCCCGCAAGTCGCCGGAAGGGAGCTCTCCAACCCTCCGTCCAACGGCATCTCCAACCTCCGCTTCTCAAACCACAGCGATCACCTGCTCGTTTCTTCCTGGGACAAGGTACGCCTCCTCCACCAAACCCTAGCCGCTCTCTTCACTCACAGTAATCAGACTTCGGCATTGTCGTCTGACCGTTTTTGTTCCCTTTTGTTGTGTTCTGTTGGATCCAGACCGTGAGATTGTATGATGCGAGCGCCGATGTGCTGCGAGGTGAGTTCTTGCACCCTGGACCAGTCCTCGACTGTTGCTTTCATGACGATTCGTCGGGTTTCAGTGGTGGAGCCGACAATACTGTGAGGAGGTTAGTTTTTCTTTTCCTTGTTGGTTTGATTCCGTGTTTGGTTGGTAAGAAAGTGAGGTGATTATACAGTCTTAACATCTATGAAGCTTAGGCTGCAATTTCTGTAGAATATGAGGCATTGTGAAATTTGCCTGTATCTCACTGTAATGCTTCAGTGATGTTGCTTTGATAAGTTGTTGGTTTCTAGTTGCAACCTCAATTTGTGCATTTGATGTTCTAGGCTTGTTTTCAACTATGGCAAGGAGGATATCTTGGGAAGGCATGAAGCACCAGTGCGTTGTATTGAGTATTCCTATGCAGCAGGTTTGTTCAGTTAACTTTGAGCAGCTGCTGCTTCTGAAAAAAAGTATCAATTATTTGAAAGAGTTGACAATATATTAGTCATCATCACAGGATTTGGTCCATATTAGAAAGCAATAATCAAATAACAGTACTTTGAGTACTTGACTGATCCCCAAGCAGTTCCATTACCCTAATCAATTGTGAAAGAAAGATTATATCATGTTTTGCTGCTTATATATCATGGGAACATATTCGACCAATTAAATTATTTTGCTGCTTATATATCATGGGAACACATTCGACCAATTAAATTACTTATTCCTGCATTTTTTTTATCCGTTTCAAATGAAACAAAGTGCACAGAGTGTGATAGATAGAGTTAAAATTGCCTGCAATTAAATAGCAGGCCTGGTGACCTAGTAAAGGTTTAATCCACAATACCTTGTTGTTTGAAATTTATTGCTGCTATAGGTAAAAACAATTTAGGTATGGTCTATATCCATCATTCAATTATGGCTAGCATGTTAAACTCATAACGGTATATATTTGTTCTTTGCTATATTACCTGCATTACTTGATTTTGTTGCTTTCTTATATTCAATGAGAATTAATCCTGATCCTAACCTGTCATGATATATTGTTTACATTGTATCTGTTTTCACGTTATTATAATTGAAGATAATGATTTGGACGATCTTACATTATGTTAATGTAGCCCCAGAACAAAATAGTAAAAACAGCTATCTTTGATGATTTGTTGAAGCTGTACAATGTGTTACATTGTTTTTGTTCAGGCCAAGTAATTACAGGTAGTTGGGATAAAACACTCAAGTGTTGGGATCCTAGAGGTGCAAGTGGACAAGAGCGAACTCTTGTAGGAACATACCAGCAACCTGAGCGAGTTTACTCTCTATCTCTTGTTGGCAATCGATTGGTAGTAGCTACTGCAGGAAGGCATGTTAATGTCTATGACTTGCGAAACATGTCACAGCCTGAACAAAGAAGAGAATCTTCATTGAAATATCAAACTAGGTGTGTTCGCTGTTATCCAAATGGAACAGGTATGTGTATTATCTGTTAGAGGTTTGGAACCATTTCTTTCAGTGATAAGCTTTACTTTTGCTGCTGTATCAGTATTGAAAATTTAATTGTCAGGACCTTCTGTTCTGTCCTATGATTCTGTAATCAATACAAATTGCTGCCTATCTTCTTTTGGTTTCAACTTTTAAGTTTCTTAAATTTGTCACTAGATAATTGCAATTTCGGTTTTAAACGCTTTTATTATTTCTTTATGCTTTGGTAGCAATTAGCTTCCAGATGAATACATGATTTATTCGTGTTCTTCTATGGTTATTTATTTTTCTATCTAATCTGGAGTACCCTATGCAGGATATGCTCTTAGTTCTGTTGAAGGACGGGTTGCAATGGAATTTTTTGACCTCTCAGAGGCCAGTCAAGCCAAAAAGTATGTGCCATTTCTTTTTGCACCAGTTGTTATACTGCATTCTTTTGTATATCTGTAACATTAGTTGTCAGGCTCCCATACTTTTCTTCCTCTCTTCAGCTATCTTCAGTATTTGTGAATAAATGTGTGCTACTTCATGATATGGAATGTGCTTGTGTTCTCATAGCAAAAAGACAGGCTGCGCTGAACTTCTGTTATTCTTTCCTTGGAATTTCTTCTGCCACTTAGGGTAGTATTGCTTTGACTGTGCTGAAGAGCGCTATGATTTGTGACTTGAAAACTGGTGATCAAATGCAGGCATGCCCTAGATATTGTCGTGTAGGGATTTCTGTTCATTGTACTAGATACTGACTGTTGTGAGCTCTTTGCAGATATGCATTCAAGTGTCACCGCAAATCAGAGGCTGGAAGAGACATTGTATACCCAGTGAATGCCATTGCATTTCATCCTATGTAAGTTGTGTGTTACATTAATATGTTGATTGATGAAGTGCTTCTTAAGGGATGAGATCAAAGCTCAAATACTCAAGATAACATTAACCTTGGCATACATAATATTCTTCATTACACCCTCAAGTTGGTTATGTTTTGAGGCTTTATCATATATCACATTTATTGTGGCATGTTAATTTAATGGGATTGTTCTCTAAACTCGATATGCAGCTACGGAACATTTGCAACTGGAGGGTGTGATGGTTTTGTGAATGTGTGGGACGGGAACAACAAGAAGAGGCTTTACCAGGTAACTTGGTCATTGTGTTCCTTATGTTATGTTATAGTTTGCTTGTGATAAGAGTACACAGCTCACTGGAATTTCTATTTGGCGCCAGTACTCAAAATACCCAACAAGCATTGCAGCGTTGTCATTCAGCAGAGATGGTCGTCTCTTGGCTGTGGCTTCCAGCTACACATATGAAGAGGGAGATAAACCGTAAGAATCGCTCTCTGCTCTTAGCTTTGTCTCTATAGAGCATTTGTCTCTAATGGTGTATTTTTATTTTGCAGTCATGAACCGGATGCAATCTTTGTGCGCAGTGTGAATGAGGTTGAAGTTAAACCAAAGCCCAAAGTATACCCAAACCCTCCCGCTTAAGTTTGTCTGCACCATGGACACTTGATCGTGTTGTCTTTTAGTCATGCACTGTAAACTGTTTAATCGATATGAAGACAGACTTGTAATCTTCATCTTCTGTGAACAACATTATCTCAATACAAACAATGCTTGCTATACCTTTTACTGTGTATAAAGTACTTGTCTTGCCCCTTAAATACTTTTCTTGTCCTGCCTTGTTTCCAAAATCCCGTCTTTTCACGTCTTAAATAAACAAGCCAGGAAGGTGACATGCCGAGTTGTGAATTCGAAATAAAATTAAGCAAATTTATTCTAAGGAGCTTAACACAGAATCGAGCCTAGTGTTTGTAAGTCATGGCTAAGATCTTTATAATAATAATAAAAAGTGACAAACATATATGCAAGCGGTAGTGGAGCTGTATGAACCTATGAATGTGATAGGTCACTTGGTGGCAAGGTAATAAATAAGTTTAAATTATGCCATCCAAGAACATGAACATGAAGAAACACATAGTGATAGTGAGTTCTTCCCAGGCACACGCACGTACATCTGATACAGGAGCAGTTTTGTTTGTGTAATTAGCGACGCCCAGGCTTTATGAAAGGTGATGATTGAGTTCCAGTTATGGGTCTACTATCAGATTGTTGTTCCCTTCCACCCGCAAGATAAGCAGGGTCATTTTTCTGATTGAGAAAGAAAGAAAGCACATGTTACTGTTACTGATAGATGCAATGGAAACAGAGGATTGAACATGATGTCAGTGTGGAAGTTCACCTTTTCGACATCGGACACAATCCCTGTTACTTTGTCTGCAATACCATAGTCTACCATTTGTTGTCCCATCAAAAACTTATCCCCGTACTGCAGATCCATCAGAAGTTCCTCCTTGGATTTCCCAGTACCTTCTGATAATAGTTCAAGATATGCTTGTGTGCTTACATCCAGCTCCTTTCCCTGTAAGAACACAAACATATTATTAATATTAGCCACATTTGTATGTGGTGTCATGTCTTTAGAGAGAGAGAGAGACCTTAGCCCACATATCGGTTGCAAACCCACTTGAGTCGTAAACAGAAGGAAGAGTTAACTTCACTGCAATTTAACATGAGAATGATCAGAAATCAAGGAAAAGATTATAAAAAAACTCACCATTTCAAACATACATACCTGCGGAATGTGGCATAAAACCACGATGACCCTTCTTTCCAAGTCCAAAAAGCATTGCTGCTTGACCATATGCTTGGCTCACATTCATAGTGTACACATCTGACTTAGCATACTGTATGCAAATACACAAGGCCACACAGTAAATTCATATGCCGGAACAACCATGTCCACTAAATAAAACAATTACACATTCTTTCACATTCACAAATATATGTAAATTATAGCACACAGTTGACGATAACACTCACTCTCATATAATCAGCTATTGCATATGCATCAGTTTCAGATCCAACAATCTGACCATCTTCATCCTGAGATTGCATCACAGAATCACATCAGTACCAGATTCATTATACCTAAATAAACAACAGGAGGACAAAAAGAAAACAAGATAATGCAAACCAGACCTCAGTTCCAGTTGTGTTCAAGTACAAATACATAGGCTTGCTGGTATCCATAAAATCCAAATACATCATTTCCGCAACGATAAGCTCGGTTACTTCGGGCACAATCTGCAACACAAAGTAATGCATTAATTTTAGTGCAAATTGTAAGGATAGAGAAATGAAAAGATTTTCATGACATATAAGTAGGGGCTTGCTTACTGGCAGGGCGATATAAACTATCCGAGCATCTAACAGAAGAGAAGGCAAATCAGGAGGAGAACTTCTGGGTCTTCTAGATCCACCACTACGCATTACGCTCATACTATATATATCACTACCTGCTGCAATCTGGGATGCAAAACTTTGCCTTCCAATAGCATTTGAATAGTTCCAAGCAGAACTAATGCTCTCCTGTTAAGATTTGCAACAACATAAATTTTATTCTATACCAATAACTCAACTTACCGCACTATAAGCTACTCCAATGACAAACCAACTCAGGTTATTAACACAAAACCATAATGTAGTTTCTTAGAGTTTCGGTTCTGTTCAATGCCACTTTACTCCCCTACAGCTTATAACTTGGTGAGAAGTTAAGTTTATTACAAACACTACAAATATTAGGACCAGGTATATGAACTAGTACGCTGTGCCCCCATTCATTGAGCCTTCTTTCTCCTTAAATCAATGCCTGCCTTGCCTCAAACAAAACTAAGTGTGTGTTGTACCCTGAGAGAAGGAGGTCAACCTCTTTCAAATATACTTTGACTAGTGAAAAGGAAAGTATCTACCCCTTGTCAAACGCCTCTCTCACATGTGAACTAATTATGTCTTCTTTAGGGCCAAGGTTGTTGATAGTCATATCAATTACATTGGATGTAGAGCTATGCTGATTAAGTGATTATGTTTCTGAGAGAAGTATTGGGGAGATCTAGAAAGGAGGGGAAGACAGTTAGGGGGGCTAATATGAGAGTGATGTCAGAAAGGCATAGGGTGATGATGGCTTGAGGTAAAAAAGGTATAGAAAGAGGCAAATCAGGAGAGTGGCTGTGGTTACCATGATTAAGGGATGAAGTTCAGGATGACTGGAGTTGAAAGGAAGGGTGGAGAGACTTATCCTAACTAAAAATGGTATTGGTCAATGGAAATGCTTATAAAATTTAATAAAGTTGAGTGGATGATTTTTTATTTCAAAATTATTTATGCAAGTTATTCAGCATTGTCAATCATGTGTTCCGCTATAACTCCTAATTTTGTTTGAAATATAGCTGCCCTACTATGTAAAAAAATGTAAGTAGATAAGGTGAAGATTTTACAAATGAAAGTTCTGACAAAAACTAGCATGAGGCTTTCTGTAGTTAACCTAATCAACATCGATAATAAACCCTGACAGACCACATTTGTTTATAGGCTTGTGACTTATCAGTAATAATTACTTAGAAGATACAAAAAATAATGTAATAAGAGACGACCTCTGACACATTTTCTGCCTGACGGAATATAGCATTATCTTCTGACATGAACATGGCCATTTGTGACTCCACAAGGCCATAAACAGTTGGGGGAACATTCTCAAAATTTTCAATCACTGCAAAAGAGAAGAGAGGACGAGGTAAGGGATTGAAATATCTGACTTTTGATGAAATTCAAGTTCAGGCCTGCTAGGAAAAATGTTATAGAATCAAATTTAATAGCAGGACTCAATATATAGAAAATAAATTCAGAAAAGTACTGACATTTTATGGAAGAATAAGACCCCATATATGATATTAAGGGGATATATAAAATCATCCAGCAAATCAAAATGACTGTTAGATACAAAATTTGGTGGTCGCAATACTCACAAGGGCTTTACACAATAGTAGTCCAATTTCCATAATAGTATTCCATTTGTTTATCTCCTTTATGTGGAGGTCATAATATTTTGTTTGTTCTGTGACTGAATATCTTGGGATTCAATAACCTCTCGAGTTTCTTGCTTTCTTCTTTTTAATATTCTAATATTGGTGTCAAAACTTCAGGAATAAATGTGGTGAACATGACACAAACTAGTGAGATAAAAACATCAAGGCACAGACGACATGAATAAGGAGGTGATGTAAACATAAAAATGTGGATCAATGAAAGGAGACACTGGGGATATGCAGAAATGATTGTTGTATCACAGGCACATCGACATGGGTGCAATGACAGGCAGATAAATCCATACCCTAAGCTAGTCCAACAAAAGCAGTTGAATCTCAGACATTCCAGGAGAACATGAGTGAAATCGAGGACAATTCTATCTAAATACTCTGAGGAAATTTATTGCACCATCACAGAAGAATGGATTGATTCCAGAAGAATGCATCAAGGACAATAAGAAAGGCCTACACAGATGCATAAGGAGATTACAAGAAAAATACAATTCACCATGACTTGATCCAGTCTTGCGGATACTACACTAGACTTAGTGCAATGGCATAAAACATTACCAATGCATTATGTAGCCACCCCATATGAATGAGAATTGGGCTTTGTATAGTTTTATTCACTTCTTGATCAAACAATTAGAAGGCCATATAAATCGTTTTTATATCCCACCCGGTAAATGAATTCATTCATCATGTCATATTTTTGTTTCCCCAAAGTAAACCAGCATGCAGATACCATGCTAAACTCTTTATTTTTAAGGCCTCATTATGAGTCTTTAAAGCACTCTAGGCTTAGGGATGGTATAAAAATATGTCTGGCACTGGATCCTAGTCTCTGCATTTCTTAAACCAAGCATCACAATGTAAATCTTACTCTTCAAATCGTGCTGGTCAAAATGCCTTCCCTGAATCCAACAGCTCAAGAAGTCTTACCCAGCATAGAGTCTAAACACAAAATACTCAAACTTATGGTGCCAGATATGGATTATATTTTAAATTCCCCAGAACCGCAGTTTCTCCGCCTCTAACCCCAAGCAACCTGTTCATCCTCAGATAGTATCCAACAATAAATCTAGTCAAAATTGCATAAACCTTTGGTCCTGTGGAAGTCACTATTGCAGCTAGGCTCAAGACTTCATTCCCATGGACACTCTCTGACCATCAATAAGCCTATATTTTCCTAAAATTCCTTCTACTAAGTTCTTGCAGCCATCTATAGTTAGTGAAGGAACAACACATATCTTCCAGTGAACAACTAAGCTAAAAACACAAAAGTACAATATTATCTCCTGTCATATAATCTGGTTGCCAATAATAGAATAACCAATTTTTTGTCTAAAACCCTCTTGGGCTGAGTCTAAATGAAAACTTTAACAGAAAACGATGATGAATCCACACAAAATGCTAAAGAAGGCACATGGGTAAGCGCGAAATTAGAGAAAGAGGGGTTGACTCACATCCGTCTTTCAAATTCTCCCTCCTGAACTGCTT
>JAYMSU010000365.1:0-14763 GCA_036897765.1 Erodium chrysanthum | reverse complement strand
AAAAAGACTGTAATCATCCAAAACATTTTGATTAGATGTAAAAAACGGTTGAGTGTATGTAAAAAGATTCTTAAAAGATAAAACTATATAAAAAAGGTCTGAAAATGGCATTTTTTTAAGATTAGGGTTAAGGGTGTTTTCATCATTTATGGCGAAAAGAGTTGTGTTATATTTTTTGAAACCTAGGTAGCTGCAAAATGAATTTGAAACTTGGGTGTAGCTAGGTCTAATTAACCCTTACTTTATTGATCTGATATAGACGGTGGTGTAAATAATTTCAGGGAATTGAGGAGGAAATTATTTGGGAGAAGTAGGTGGAGGTGCAGTAGGAGTAGGAGCCGTAGTCCACAGAGGCACCACGGTGGTGGTTATGAGGAGCATGGACATGGTGGTCGTGGTTCTGGTAGAAGAGACAGTAACAGAGGCAGGAGGCCGAGAAGCAGAAGCCCCGGAGCAAGGAGAAACAGGAGTCCAGTGAGGGAGAATAGTGCTGAAAGAAGGGCTAAGATTGAACAATGGAACCGAGAGAAGGAGCAATCACAACCTGCTCCTAAGGATCACACTGTAAACAACAATGGCAACTTCAGTGATGCCTCTGGTTAAAATAGCATGTCTTGCTGGACATTTTTTTTCCCTTCTCTTTTTTTTGCATAACCATCTCTTTTTATGTCCAGGGGGAAAGAAAATAGTGTGTTTACAATCCCATGCTATTGGAAGTAAAATTCATTTAATTTCATCTTATCCTTGATTGGAATAAAGTAGAGTAGATTGAGAAGTAGAGTTTTATTATCTTAATGAAACAATTTCTATATGATTGGAATATGCATTTCCATTCCACATTTGATTCATAACGGTCAAATCTACCGATCATGATGAGTATCTTAGTACTTGAACATGTGAGTGGAAAAAAAGAGTTCATGGCATCAGTCTTAATGAAAGCTATCTATATGATTCAAATGTGCAGTCCTTTCCTTTCCTGATCTTGTTTCATAGCTATCAAATCTGAATCTACTGGTTATGATGATTATCTAAGTATGTTCCAAAATCCACAAGTACCGGAAAAGGAAATCTCTGAGTTCATAGCATATCAACCTAAAGTCGCTTCAGACCAAGCATCTTATCACACTGCTGCACTGTGTTTGGCCTTTGTATGAGATTGCAGAGCTTGATCAGATTTGAAAGACCTGCGAAAATACAAGTATATATATGGTCACATTCAATAACAAATTTCAAGAATCAAGTATCTCACTCCTTCCTTATTTATCTTCACCTCCCAACTTTTGTTGGGACTCCCTGTAATATTTTATTTAGAGCTCTCTTCTACATGAGGGAGGTTTTGAGCTCATTTCTTCCTTGATAATTTTAAAAAGTTCTTTAAGAATAAAAATTGTTTGGTGCTCATTTCTACATAAGCAAGGTCTTGAGCTCCAAAGCAGCTTTAATACACCTGATTTACTCGATAAAAAAAAAACTTGATGCATGTACCTGTTGCAAGACTTGCAAGCAATAGCTCCACTTGAAGACTGAGTCTGCTGCCTTGCCGGTTCATTACTGGTACTTGCTTTACTAGCAGCATGTCTTGAGGGGTGAGGAGTTGTGATGTGGACAACACCTCTTGAGGGGTGAGGAGTTGCGATGTGGACAACACCTCTCTTTCCTTCTGCACAAACAATCAGAAATCTTAGAACAAGCAAATGAACCCGGTCACTCGATGCTTTGGTTTACATTGATCAAAATTGGGGTTTGGATTTCTGGTTTCTACAGCAAACTATACATTATCCTCCCAATGCTAAAAACGGAATTGGATATTCATTTTCACAATTAGCAGTTGCATAGAAACATATATGAGAGATGGGAAAGTTCACCAGTCTTTTGAGGAGTAGCAAATTTAGCCTTCTTTTCTGGAGCAGATGAGTTTGTGGAGAAATCGGCAGGCCTTTTCTTGCTCAGTTCAACCTTCTAGAGTAAGAGTAAGTACAATCAGAAAACATTGAATTATTAAAGAAATAGAAAATCGTATCTTTACTCCTTACCTTCTTTGGTGTCTCTTCATCATCATCTGAACTTTCATCATTTTCTGTTTCGCCTTCGTCATCACTCTCACTCTCACCATTGGCCATGACCTACACACAAATTAAAAACAGTAACTAGAAGTTAATCTTTGATTACTTCTACTGCCTCTGAGCATTATTAATGATATGCAACTGAGACTAAAAACGTCTGTAACTACTCAAAGGTAACCCAGAAATTGAAGTTTATGTCATGTTCTTCAGAACAATTGTTTATCCCTCCTTGGGAGGCTCTTCTTTTTTTAAAATCGTGATTTTAGCTGATAAAAAAAATTGTTTATGTACGGAAGCACAAATAGAGTATACCTTCCCAATTACCACCCTACGAATTAGACGCTAAAGCATAGCATAGGGATACTGAGTAGTTCTTTGAAGGCATACACAATTAGGAAACTAATTGTAGCAAGACTATATTAACTGTTTCAAAGATAAACTAAATCACAACAACTTGTATACATGCTTAAGGAGATATTTAAGAGTACCAACTTCTTCCAATAGTGCAAGCAACCTAATCCACTTGATCAAAATTTGTTACCATTCCTCTAAAGATGCATTCTCTATGAGCAGACCATACCTGATCTTCAGAATCAGAATTGTCACCATCAGCACTTGACCCATAATTTTTCTTTGATTCCACAACCTTCACCTTCTGCTTGCCTGCAGCAGAACCAGGCTTTGAAGCACTAGCCTTCTCTGCAACTGGCTTAGCCAGTGACTCAGGTTTCCCTAGAAAAATAAAATGTTAAAGTCGGAAACAATGGCATTAACTACTATCATTCCAGTTGTACAAAAGAGGGCACAGCATATCTTTACCATTATTATCGGCAGCAACCGGGAGCACCCCAGGAAAATCATATTTTTCGAGATCTGAGTAATATTGGAGTTAGGCTTCCAATGTATAAAATGTCAATGGTGTAAATTATTACAAAACAGAAGAAAAAGGAATATGAAATATGAACTCACCAGAGTCATCACTATCAGATGTGAGGACAAGATAGCACAAGAGCGTTAAGGAGGAAACACAAAAAATAGAAAGATACTACAGATTGCGAATTGTGAAATATGTAACATATACACAAAGGATATTCATGATAAGATTTATATCCACAGAAGTGCACACTCCCATTTTTCCAGTTATGTGATAGCTCAAATTCTTCTTCAAACACCAGGTTAAAAGGTATATGTGGGAATTTATCTCCAGAAAGTTGCCCAAGAACAAGTTTCCGACCTCCTACTTCCACATACAAGTAAATGGATTCACCTCCTTTGTTTTTCTTGATCTCTCCCAGACAAGCCTGAAGTATAATAGCAAGTTAGCTCAGTATAAGAAATATGGAAACTATCAAAAAATCATCAAAAACACTTGCATCATATGCACCTAATATTACCTGTGATAGATGAATGATGTAGTCATCACCAGGTGTCACCAACAAAGGTTCTCCGCTTTTGACTTCAACACCTATACACCGAACCACATAGGAAATGTTATAAAAACTAATACAGTGGAATGGCTGAAAAGGAAAAACCACAGTACAGGCAATGCAGGTAGCCCATATCAAACAGAAGCAGCAGCATAAACCACATAATGCGACAATAATGCAGAGTGCACGTTCACATAATACTCCGCTGACAGTTTTAAGATATACAACCTTCTCATATATGTTGCAAGCAAATATACACCTCTTCAACAAATTATCTAAAGGGAGCAACTCTTGGGTGATTAACAAGCAAACATCACTTGAAATACAAGATTAGATCATAAAAATGATTTTATTTTGCACTGCAGAACCAGACTTGGGAAATCTCACAGAGAAACCCTTTGTAGTCAACCCTTTACAGGATCAAGGCTCCTAATATTGAGGCATGATCCTCAAATGTCCACAGCCACTAAACAGGTGGTTTAACACAAACACAATTAGGCAGAAAAGGCAAAAAAAAACTTGTGATCATATCACATCAATACAAGTACTGACTACATATTTGCGCAATCGCATCCTGCAAACATGGTTTTCAACTTCTGGCAAGTAACTACAGTATCTACTTTGATAAATTTCAGATGTTGACAATTGTTTGAGCATCATGTTTCTGATCAGATGCTTTTGTTTGGGTAAATTTCAAATCCAAATACAATACTTCAAGGTTCAGGCCACAACAATATCCAAGCACTACCTAATTGAGTGCACATAAATTACTGGAGCTGGCTCCAGAAATTTTGTTCATCTTCCCTCAAAATTACAGGGCCGTATAGAAACTTATAACCAATTTCCAACCAACACATTGCTCTTAGCAACTAAGAACAAGGAAATGGAAAGCACAGATACTAATTCCACTAATTAGTACACAATAAAACGCAAAACACAACCAGGAAGGAGTTAACCCATTGTTCCAGAGCTTTCCTACATTTTCTCAGCAAACAAACAGAGGTATCTAACGCCGACAACAATCAAAATCAACCGGTAACAACGCACAATAAAGCAAAATCCTAATGAGGTAGAAACAGACGGCAACATAGACATCATTGATCGAAAGAGAGCGACAAGTACCCCAAAACTTCAGAGTCTCCATTGTTGACGCTGTTGCAGAGCTCAAGGGCCTCTCCTTCTAGAATGATCTGGAACTGAGCGAGAGAGGAAGAGCCTCCAGAAAATAGAGTGTAGTGTAATTTGCAGTGTCAATCACATCATTTATATATATCCACTTTATTTATTTAAAATTAAATACGTTAAACATGATCTTCCAGTTCCAGAAGATGACAAACGGTGTCGTATTACTATTGATTCACAGAACACTAATTTAGCTTATTTTTGACAAAACTGCGCCGTATTAACTTTGGGCCTTTAAGCTACCGTGTTGGCCCAATTGGGAGATATTCAGTCCGTGAATATTCAACCCAGCCTAATAATAATATTTCAGAGCCCAACCCAATGGGCTATTTACAGTAAAATTATAATTTAAGTCCAGCATAATTATTTTTACTAATTTTCGATACAGCCAAGATCTGAAAATTAATTAAATCAAAGATAAAATCTGAGGAAGTAGGTAGGTCCAGTCCAGTCCAGCAACAGTCACAGAGTGTCCAGTGAAGTCAAAAGCAGAAGAGTGGAGCGAAGAGAGCAAAATCAGCTGACGCAGATTCGTGTAGAAACCTGAAATGGATCTGGGTTCTCTTGTTCATGCCCTCATTCCTTCATGGGACTCGGTGAGTGTTCTTGTATCGCGCTTATTTCAGTTGCTTCCGATCACGTTTTGGTCGATTTTGTGTTGAATTTTTGTGGATTTGATTGGATTATCAGGTGATTATATTAGCAGCATTCTTCGTATACTTGGCGATTGTTGGATCTATTTTACCCGGAAAAGTTGTTCCCGGAGTTGTGTTATCGGACGGTACTCGTCTTCATTACCGCTGCAATGGTCCGTACGAGCTGCTCTTTAATCCAACATAATGTATCTGATTTTAGTTTTAATTTGATCATTTGGGGTAATGGGATTATGGTGTTTTTCATGAATTTCAGGTTTGTTGTGTCTTCTTTTGCTGGTTCTGCTTCTTGGGGCGGGCAGTTGGATGAATTTCATATCACCCACTGTATGTAGATTCAGATTTTTATATGCTAGTTACACAATGAATGGGTGGTTATTGCTTTTGTTTCTAGCTCTTGATCGTATTAGCAAGCATAAATGTTTTATGATAAGCCTTAATTGGCCAAATGGCATGGAGATGAAAGTTGTATATTTTGAAATTAGTTGATTGTGTGTGTGTTTGTTTACTCCGTTTCCTATTAATCTTTGAACAATTTGCAGATGATATCCGATAGAGGACTTGAGCTGTTATCTGCAACTCTCATATTCAGTGTTATTGTAAGTGACTTTGAGGTTTCCCTATGCTTATATATGTTTCTGGCTTTCAGTATATTGTTCGGTCTTCCTATTGTTAGAAACAGTAGAACAATGTTCATTTTCTTTCATTGGCCTTGCTCCTGACCTTGAAAGGAAAATAACAATGATAAATATTTTTAGTGCAAAATTATTCTCTTTGTTTAAGTTTGCTGCTTTGTTTTCAAAATCATTCATAAAAAAACTCATCTTGGTGGCTCATATCATACTCATGAAGACAAACTTTTTCATTGTTCTTCGTCTTGAACAAAGTGGGGATATGAAATGGGTCATTCTGATCATAAATGGAAATAAATATCAGTATTATGTGGTGCAATGGGGGTATTTGTTGTTGTCTATTGCTAATCTATCGGCTGCCTTCAGATGCAGATGGCACATATAAGTAGAAGGAAAGGTTTTATATTTTGTAGCTCAACCGTTAACAAACATTAGAAATGTTATGGCTAACTTGGAACTCAACTTTTTATGAATATATTCTGATTGTTGCTGCAGCCTGCGGATTGATTCATTTACAAAAAATGGTGTAGAAGACTGATATTTTATCATCTTTTCTGAATTTCACTATTATTTCTTAATGTTAGGTGGCATTAGCTCTCTATGTTGTTGGTTGCAAGTCGAGCAATCGGGGCTCTTCTTTGAAGCCTCATGTCACTGGGAACTTCATAGATGATTGGTATGTTTAACAAAGATTCCTAAAGTACTCTTATGGGTATGTCTATAGTAAATGAAAATTGGACAAGTAATATACTAATATTTTCCTGATCCTCTTTTGTGATAGTTTCTATAAGTTATAGTTGGGCACACACCCTTGTACCTTGATCAGTCAACCTGTCCCAGGTTGTAATATATATTACATTACATCATTAGGCAGTCTCATATGTTGTCGGTTTTGTCATTTCATTCGCAATGCCAATCAATCACTCTTAAAACTCAAGTTTGCCTATCTGATAAAAAAAAAACTCAAGTTTGATTAACCATTGGAAAACTTCATAGTTTTCATTTAAATATAAAAGAGAGGCCCACTGCAAGACGCTGTCACCTTTGTGGAACCTGGGGAGGGATGTCTTTATAGTTTAAAAATAAATGCTAAATAAATACTTCGATTGATTTTTTTTAAACAGAACTTGCTTGTGAAAATAAAAGGTTTCATGCTCATGCATGTTTCTTCATTCAAGCAGTCCATATTGGAACCTTCTGATTTTGTACTCTTCTGATGTCATTATAGGTGGTTTGGAATACAGTTAAATCCTCAGTTTATTGGCATCGACCTCAAGTATGTATCTTGTAGCCTGCTACATAGAACTCTCACTTCATAATAAATTTTGGAATTATTATACTTATTATCAACATAGAACTTCTAGTCTGTTCAAATGTGATCGCAATTCAATATACAGAGACAAGTGACGATGACCTAACAATGATAAACTTCACCTGTAGATTTTTCTTTGTTAGAGCTGGAATGATGGGATGGCTACTTATCAACCTATCGATTATAGCAAAAAGTATTCACGATGAGACCCTCAGCACATCAATGATCTTGTATCAGCTATTCTGCATGGTAAATGGACCATGCTAAGCAACAGCTTTTCTCCATTTCCCTCCAAATCCTATGTGACTGCTGAACATTCTTTTCTGTATTTTGTCACAGTTATACATCCTGGACTACTTTGTTCATGAGGAATATATGACGTCCACGTAAGTGCTATAGTTTTTGCATGACTTGTTCTTTCATCACTCATGTGTGCCATGTCTATCCATCCAACCTTTTTGTATGTACTTGTTTTCTGTAGATGGGACATAATTGCAGAGAGATTGGGTTTCATGTTGGTATTTGGAGATCTGGTGTGGATTCCATTCACTTTTAGCATTCAGGCAAGTAACCATTAACTAAACCAAGATAAATAGAAGAAAAGAAAAGAAAAGAAAAATCATATTTTCCTTACACAACTAGTGTTCGTGTATGGTATGATCTTATTATTTTTTGTTTCTGAGCTACATATTTGCATTTCAGTCAAACTACGTAATTTGTTACAATTCCAGCTTTGCTATGTAATTTGTAGTTTGTCTTGCTTTAGCATATAACCAGTTGACTCTGCTATTTGACAGGGTTGGTGGCTGTTGAGCAATAAGGTGGAGGTAACAACGGCTGCTGTCATAGCAAACTGCATTGTTTTTCTTCTTGGGTAATTTTCTGTCAATATAAATAGCACTTTGTTTGTATATAAGCATTTGCTAATTTGTAGTATTAATTACTATGCAGGTATATGGTCTTTAGAGGAGCTAATAAGCAAAAGCATGTCTTCAAAAAGAATCCCAAAGCGCCAATCTGGGGTCTACCACCCAAAGTTATTGGAGGGAAATTGCTTGCTTCTGGTTATTGGTAAGTTGTAAAAATCTATTTTCTTAATCACCACAACCACAGAAATCAAGCTGTTTCCAGAACCTCTTTAGGCCACACTATTAAAATTGTGTACACCCCATATGACGGAAAACGAACCAATGATACTTGGAATGGGTCTGAGCAGAGTTTAGAAAATGGAGACTGTGAAAGTGCTTTATTGATAACAGTCATATGTAATTGGTCACTCCACCGTTGTCTTCTGAGCTAACACCTATATCAAACATATTAGGGATAATTACTGATAGCTAGTCCGAGAAATACGCCTTTTGCACATAACTATCTCTTAAAGTGTTATTTTTTGGATAAGCCATTTTTGTACTAAGATTTGGGTCACTTGCTTATGTAGAAGCATAAAGCACCAAACTTATGGTTCTTATCCATAAAACTGCTTACACCAGGGTTTGAACTCTGGTCCTGCTTACATTGCATATTCTTCTAGTATTAATTATCCTACCTTATGTATTGGTTCAATTTATGGTTAGATCTGCCACCTTCTCATCAATCAATATCAAAGAAAAGCAATATAACTTCCTCAGCTCAGTATATATTGCTTGTCTGACTATTGATTCGACAAAGTGAATTCAACCCCACGTGAGAATATTTCCTTTCCACCTGATGCAGAACAGATTTGGGTTCTTGATTCTGTTCCTGGTGAAGTGATCCCTGAAAACAGTGACGGAGAAGTAGAAAAGGTTTTGAAGACATTGCAGGGTATACCTTCATCAATTCCATCACGAAGGTAAACTTCTCTATCCTTTAGGCTTCTATATCCGTTTATTTAAGCTCTGTTATTTTTTGCGTGTTTGAAATATGGTCCGCATATACAAACCCAAATACACATTCAGATGGAGTTGTTTTGTAGTGTTATTTGTTTTTTTGTGTTCAAAAGGATCATTAAATGAGACATGAAATATGAGACTTAGGCCAATGCTACAAAGCTAACAGATGCACATACCCAAGCTGCCCCTCTTTCCTGTTGATCTTACAATTTATAATTTTATCAGCATTTACACATTCTTGTAGCTGAACAACTCTATCTCAAATGATTTTTCATTTGGAGAATATGATTTTTTGCATTATATCCCAACTTCAGGTTAATAGTTAGAACTGGATGGTGAGATCAAACATGGAAGTTTGTAGGACAGGTTTAGTTGGAGAATAATACTATCTTACCAAAGTCATAATATATTGTGTCTTGGGCACTTTTTTTTATAAGCCATTTTTGTACCAAGATTTGGGGTCACTTATGTAGAAGCAAGGAGCACCAAACTTATGGTTCTTATCCATAAGACTGCTTACACCAGGGTTTGAACTCTGGTCCTCCATTGTTTTGGAGAGAGCCCTTAACGGCCAACTTGAGTTGGTCCCTTAAAGCGACATTTACATGTCCCCCAACTTTCATTTTTTTTTCTCACAGTGTTAAATATCGCCACTGCACGGTTAATTTTAAAAGTAAGAAGGCTAAATACCATTCACTATTCATCACAGTGAATGACAAATATATGAAAATTTGATACATAGTGAAGGGCATGTTAGACTCTTTACTTTCAAAGTTCTGTACCATAACCATATTTGACACAGAAAATATGAAAGCTGGGGGAGCTGTAGATAACGTTTTAAAGTTGGAAATAGTTATGCACAAAAGGCGTATAGTTCGGATTAGCAGCCTACAATAATTATCCCAACATATTATCCAGTTTGATATTATACAGTATTGTTGATTTTTCTGAATTGAAAGAAAATCAGCTAAATAATGATTTCAATTGCTGATGTGGACAAGTTTATAATGCTTCTTAGTTCTGACATTTCGATTGTTTGATTGAAGGGGAATCGCGAGGCACTGTAACTACCTCGGGGACTTGTTACTAGCACTGTCCTTCAGTTTACCTTGTGGGATAATGTAAATTTCCAGTTTCCTGAACCCCATTTAGATCTTAGTTTCTCTGTGTTTCGCAATTAAACAGTTCAATTCTGACTGTTTTATCTTTTTACAGTTCCCCGATCCCGTACTTTTATCCAGTTTATCTTCTTATTCTGCTAGTATGGAGAGAGAGAAGGGACGAGGCTCGCTGTGCAGAGAAGTATAAAGAAGTCTGGGCAGCATACTGTAAGCTTGTTCCATGGAGAATATTGCCATACGTTTACTAGAGAAACACCAGAAAGGCTATGCATTCTTAGTAAGGGATGTTTTATGGGAACTTTGTAATTTTAGTTTTGTACCATAATTTTAGACTTGTAATTTTTCAGTATTGTTCTTTCTTGTATGTTTCGCTCCATTTTTGGAGGTGAATGGTCGGTGAGAAAAGTGGGTCCTTTGGCAAATGTCCTTTGTCACTTAAAGTTCGATACATGCTTTCTTCCTTAAGCTAGCAATGAATTATCATGTTAATACTAACTAGTAAGTGCAAGGCATCCTTGATATATGACATGGAAATAGGGACACCCCTATCGACCAAAAAGAAGACAATCAGGACAACCATTTGGATGAAGTGCCAATCGAAGGTGTGGACCTTGGGAGGGGTCACCTGGACCAGATCGCGGTCACCCAAGGGAAAGTTGAATTGGAGTCCCATCCAATGAAAGCCTCCAAAGCCTCAGAGATGGAGAAGCCTTTATGATCCAAGGACCAAACTCCACAATATGAGCGGCCGGGATCAACACGATACATTGACCATTTATCATTGATATACTGTCGAGATGCCTGACTGAAGGGTGACATCTTAAGTAGCAGCTCTAAAAGCCTTCTGACCATACATGACACACAGTCTTGCCTTGGTCCCCTGCCAAAGTGTACAATCTCGGTGTCTAGCAATCAAGGGTCATTACAAAAGTAAATGCACCTACCTAAACCTATAGACCACCGTAGCGAGATCGATCTAAACATGGAGGGAAACCGCGGGTCGTGGGCTAGGGCGGTAATGTGCCGAATGAGCAGAGATGAGGTCAGCGGGACGGGAAGGGCACTAAGGTACCATTCAAACAGGTCCCAATCATAGCAAGTACAAATCATACACCTCCATAGGGCCGCACCTTCAGTGCTGAAGCACCACCACCAGTTCAGGAGGAGACTCCCTGGACAAACCCGATGTGAGCATTGAAAGTCCACAAGAACAGTCTCCAGTACTGGTCTAATAGAGAGATAACCTCCTTTAGGCCTCTAAATAAAAACAAGTAGAAGATGGAGTAAATGACCCATGGAAAGAAAATGTGTGTAGGTGAGCACGAAACTTGCCAATGATCGGAGTCCAAACGGAGACAAGGTTCATACTACTAGTGCCCAACTGAAAGCCCAAGTAGATGATAAGAAGGTAACCCAAAAAGCATTCCTGCATCCGAAGAGAAGGCTGCATGATTAGACTTGCTCAGGTTGATCTTGAGGCTAGAAGAAACCTCGAAGGTAAGTATTGTATGATGGAGCTATATCAAGCTGAACGTGATCCACACATCAGCACCTACATGAATTCCAACCAAATCCCATGCTCAAAATATCTCTGGAGACCCTCGACCCTTGACGGACGCCTTGCAACACCGGTAATTAGTTGGAAAGGGACCTATTGACCAACATTGAACATAAATCCCTAACATCGACCACCTGATTCCAAAACTCATGCACCTCATGATATGAGAAAGGTAGAAGAAATCGGTTCTATCGAAAGCCTTCTTGAAGTCGAGATTAACCACCACCGCATGATGGCGATACTTGTGGATATGGTTAAGAACCTCGGAGGCGATGAAGGGGAGTGTTGAAGTATGTGGGAGACCTCCACCCATCAATTCAACCTTTTGGGTTGGATCGAGCGTTAACAGAACGTGACAGGTACACGTCACAATGTACGACATGCTTCACCCTTCCGGAATCTGAGTCTTGGATAAATCATCTTGCCTTGATCTTTCTTCTCAGTTAAAATTATGCTTATGCCTCGATCATGTTCCATTCTAGACTTTGATAATTATTCCTCAAGATGATCCCAATACCTATTATTAAAACACATAAGAGGATGAAGAATCAGTCAGGAAAAACTAGAAACTAAGCAACATCAATGGTAAATATAGCCTAAGCGTTGAAGAATTCGACGCTAAAAACACCATGCGGCCAAGTCTCGTCATGAGAGCACTAAACTAATGACGGAGCCAGCACCAACCCGATATCATCATCATCTTCTTTGGGTCATACCTATATATAACGCAATGAGAAAGCTTCAACTTGAGATGAGAATTGACTTGTCTGAAGCAAGAAATCCTATGTTCAAGACTAGGAATGGAGAAGGGGAGCATGTCACTAGCACAAGTTCAATCAGCTTATATAACACAAATTAAGTGACAATATTATGATACAATTCAATCGACCCTTATACATGTAGCCAACATCATCCAGCTACCCGATTCTCTTATTTGTAATTCAATTAAGCGCAAGATCTAATTAAATTAATCAAGAAGTTAACGATCCAATTTTAGAAACGGTTACCGGGAAGTCATGAATCTCTTCCATCCACGGGTTCGTATCCTTCTCGGCCGCGGATTCGATTGTCCTCAACGCTCTCCAAACGGCACTGTTACACTTGAATCCTGATCCGAACGCGATCTGCCATGTTCGGTCACCTCTCTTGACCCTCCCTTTAGCCTCCGTATAAGCCAATTCGTACCACAAAGAGCTACTAGACGTGTTCCCGAACCTATGCAACGTCATTCTAGATGGTTCCATGTGCCACTCGCTCAGCTCGAGACACTTCTCCATCTCGTCGAGCACCGCCCTCCCTCCCGCGTGCACACAGAAGTGCTCGAACGCGAGTTTGAAGTCTGGAATGTAGGGTTTCATTTTCATCTTGAACACTTTCCTCGCTACTAGAGTGACGAAGAACAAGAATTGCTCCGACATGGGGAGGACCAGCGGTCCGAGCGTTGTGATGTTTGTCTTAAGGGCTTCTCCGGCCACGTTCATCAGATTCTTCGAGATCGAGATTCCGACTCTTTTAGTGTCGTCATCTTTTTGCATGACGCAGTTGTAGCACCCATCGTCTGCCCCTGTGTGGGTGCGTATAGTGTGTATAAGTTGGTACTTGGACCGCCCGTGATCGGATTTCCGATTCGAGAGGAGGATCGCCGCCCCGCCCACGCGGAAGAGGCAGTTCGATACGAGCATGGAACGATCATTTCCAAAGTACCAATTGAGAGACAATGGTTCCATGCTCACGACCATAGCATAAAAGTTGGAGTGCTCCTGTTACATTGAGACGTGATGGTGTTAAAGTATAAAATTATAATTAATTTAGGATTATCAGTCTGAAGTTTTAGATGAGCTGACATTCTAAATACCCTTATCTGTCTTCTTCATTGATTCTGTTATTTTTTAAATATCAATTTTAACTGTCAGCTTTTAACTTTTAGTTAAATCCATCATATATAGTTTTTTTTAAGAATTGTTGAAGAGAATATAAACTTGATTGACTGATTATAGTTTTATACTTGAACACACGCTCTAATATGTGCATAAATCTTAATTTCAATATGCACTTTTTGGAGATGGGTGGAAGCATTGATTCTGTTTTCTTGGATCCGATATATGTGTATCAAGATTTGAGTTTCACTTGGTTATGACAAAGAAAGAGAACACGAAACTTTTAATTCTTATTTTGAATGATTCTTAATATGGATGAATTTGTTACCATTCCAGAAATCAAACGATCCCAAGAACTCCATCTTCCATATATCTTGGACGACGGCGCGGACGAATGCAGGATTCTCGTAGGAAACTTTAGCGGCCATCATGGAGAGTGCAGGATAGTATCTGCTATCTCCATGCTTGATGCTACTGTCCAAGTGCACCCTTTTATCTTGGATTCCAATAACTGATTTGAATGTTGATGATGATCTGTCTGGTATCACCACTTTCCCTGTATGAAAATAATATTAATCTAAACTCATTGTCTGTCTGTTTAATTGATCAAGAACTTGAACTTCAGTTTATAAAACCAAAGTCCAAGTCCAAATAATAATATAGTAACATGAGATGTAATGTGTGTAAGAGGGAAGGGAGATTATTAGGATCTACATATCTGCATACGAGATTGTGTCTTACATCAGATAAATGTAAGATAAAGGAAGAGTTAATATACACTTTGGACACATGACCTATTAAAATAATCGATCTTTTGGGTCAAGTAAAGTATCAACTCTGTATACCATGGTCTTCTTTATAATACAGGATCAGAGTTCGAACCTTAATATAAACAGTCTTATGAATAAAGAAAATATAAGTTTGATTCTCATTGCTTTTACATAAGCATGTGAACTGAAATATCATTGTCGTGTATGTGTAACGGATGATACAATAATTTATGCTTCTACATAAACACGTAGGGATGATCATTTTTGGATCCGATCCAGAAATCCGTCCGGAAAAAT
>JAYMSU010000364.1:0-14766 GCA_036897765.1 Erodium chrysanthum | reverse complement strand
TTTGGATTCCTTAAAGTTTGAAATGATCAGATTTTGACGATTTTAATGAAAATTTTAAAAAACCACAAATCTTTTTCATTATATTGTGGATTCTTGATCGTATGAAAATTTTAGGTTGGATATGTAATCAAAACTAATTTTTCAACCATTATAATATAAGATGGAGATGTTTTTTGTTAGAAGAAATTTTGTAGATTCCAGATGGATTTTGTCATGTTATACGTTATAATAAACTATGGAGATGGTTTTTGTTAGAAGAAATTTCTTATACTTCAAATGGATATTGTCATGAAGTTATATGTGTTGTGACTTGTGCGATTGATTCTGATACATTTGATAATCCGTATGGATTAAATATGCCCAATGTTTACTTCCACTCGATGATTCGCATATTCTAAAAATATCAATTCATATTCGTACGAGCACGTCCGATTATTTTACATTGGACGAATCACCTGCCCATGAACACGTCTACTACCAATATATCCTTCGATGGCCCCCGGGTTGACTCACACGGTCTCGTTCATTTTCATTGCTGGGTCCAGTAAGGGCCCACTTCCCAAATATATGGGTTGGGCCCATCTAACAAAACTAAGTTCAAATGATTGGGCTGGGCCTAATCAAATGTGGGGCTGTTCTAGAATCGTTCTCAATCAGCCGACACCGCGATTCTTCCGGATAAGGAGACATGTCGGGAGGTGGGCCCACCACATCGCGCCTCTACATAATTGGGCTTCGAGGTCTAACTCATCAGCGCACGCGTCTCCCCAGCGCGTGCACACAGACTTCCGCCGTACATTGACCACAATCTACTTAATGTGTTACCGTATCAAATTAGGACCGAACGAAGAACAACACGTGGGACGCACGTGCTGTGGGGATTCAACTCTTTTCTGTTTTGAAGTCAGCTTCTTCATTTCCCGCCAAGAGCAAGCAGTCAAAACACAGTAGCAGCTGCAGATAATAATTCCCCAACAACACAACATTGTCAATTTCTACTAGTAGTGGTACTTTTGTAAATACTTTCATCTTACAGAATCACCCACCATTTCCATGAAATCTATCTTTTTGCTACCTTCGAGACATTTTACCATAAAATCCATGTCTTTTTTACTGTTCACTCATTTTACACATGACACTTACAGTTGACCCAAAACAAAAGAATGGTAAAGTGTAATAACCTGATCGGACTGTGATTAGAGCAAGACTACAATGCAATCAAAACATCGACACAAATGCATTATCTCTTATGTTTTGAGACTTATTTGAAGAGATAAATGTTTTCTCCTACTTTTCATAGAGAGTCGATGTCAAACGTTGAATGAAGGTAACACACCAATTACGCAACGACAAGTAGCGAAGAAACAAGTTGTGGCACTAGTTAACCCAAAACAAAAGAATGGTAAAGTGTAATGACCTGATCCGACTATGATTAGAGCAAGACTAATGCAGTCAAAAAATCGGCGCAAATGTATTCTCTCTCATGTTTTGGGACTTATTTCAAGAGAGAAATGTTTTTTTTCCAACTCTTCATAAAGAGTCAATGCCAAACATTGAATGAAGGTAACATACAAACTAGGAGACGACAAAAGAAGAAGAAAAGAGTTGTGATGTCAGTGGATTTTTTCTCTCTCTCTCACGCGCTGTATTGAACAGGGTTGGAATCCGGTACTGACGAATTGACTTTCTTTCTCTTGATCTAACTCACTCCATTCTATTTGGCCGACACTAACGTTGACTTTACTCTTATACTTGACTCTGAAGATATATTTTTTGACTTGGTCCAACTAATATCGATTTTGTACTATGTGGATACCAAAACCATAATCCAAGCATGATTCATGGACAAAAAAGCTCATCAAGTTGGTTTTCAATTGGATCTTTTTGAATCAAAATATAAACCAATCTCTAATAAAGTATTTATAAGATCATTGTAATAAAATATATAAATATTCATTCCAACGCTGACACAATTAAAATTTGCAACCATGTAATCACAATATATTATTATAGGGACATAAAGTTCAAACACAAATTTCTTTATTTGAAAACAACAAAACAAAGCAGAACATGGTGTGTGCTGTACAATTTTGCATGAGCTCTCTGATAAAGAGTCATTTCAATATTGATAATGATGCATGAGACTTTCTAGATATGGGTCAAAAGTACAATTGTACCATGGTAAAAGGGCAATAGATGCAATACAATGAAAGGCTAATAAAAAAAATTGTGTTTTTTACCTTCTCCTTTACATGTAAGTCATTGTTACTTACAGCAGCTTTCTCTTGTTTCCTCTATGGTAAAAAACACCCAGCTCTGTTCATTTCCTTGTTGTCTATTTTGTTTTTTACCATTTTACTGCAATGGCAGCAGAGTAAATGAGTGGAAAAGAGAGGGGCAGAAAGGGAAAGTTGGTGGGAACAGAAAGAAATGAGGATCAGCACTGAAAATGTTATTATTCAAGGCTGTAGTGTAGGTGTAGGGCTGTGGTAAAAGAGTAATTTGACAGTAAAGGGCACAATCTGAGGAGTTGACAGAGCAGTAAATAATTGTCAAAGGACTGGCCAATTGAAGATCTGACAAGTCCTGTGGCTGTGGCTGTTGCACCATCATTTTGGAAATTTGGTGTGAATTTAATTTATATGTTCAAATTAAAATGAGAAGAAAAAATCAATTTTTTTTGAAAAAATAATGGAATTTATAGAATAAAAATAAAGAATTGGAAAGGGCATGGGAGAGGTCTCTTTCAAGAATCCCTTTATATATGGGAACCAAACAAAGGGGGTGTGATGTATGAACAGTAACTCCACTGGTGACCACTGTCCTTGCTTACACAGCCCACTGCAGTGTGTATTTATGTAGCAATTATATTTCAAATTACCCTTTTACCCTTTTCATTTATTTTATATTTTATAAAAAACGTTTATCCATATGACTAATATCAAAATTATTATATCACCTCGAATAACTTTCATTGTAATATTATATGTGCAAAGGTATTTTTTATTGTTATAAAAATCCAGTCTAGGTCTCGATTAGTCTCTCAATTCTTCAATCCCAATCTGATTAAAAAAATAAAATTTTGATTAATCTCTGATTAATCTTTAGAAATATTGTCCATCCGTTTAATGTCTAATGTTTTTTTACTATTTTAATATTTTCACATTAATTTGCTAACAAAAAGAATAAAGGTTGAAAGTTTATTCTGTTTTATAACGACAAATCTTGAAATTAATGATAATGGTACAATAAAACAAATTAAAACATAGATTTTAAAGTACATAGACCTCTCAGCATCTTCTATCATTTTATAATTGTAGGGAGAGATATGGTTAAGTCTTGATGTTGAATTAAATATAGTATTAAGGTGATAGAGATGAAGGAAGTGGGTTGGTTTTGTGTGATCATGTGAACTAATTTAAATCATATGATTATCTGTTGAGGATTAGAATACTTTTAAAGGAGCAGGTGGGTCCAGGTGGACCTGCCTGGCCTGGCTGATAAGTGCTTCTTATTGAAAATAAGTTAAATAAATTGTTGTGCTAAGTATTTTATTAATCTTAATTGGTGGCTAGACATGAGGAGAGAGATAAAATGATTGGAGCACCCCCAAAAAGATTGGGCACCACACCTAATAATGAGAGGACAAAATTGTACTTTTCCAGCAATTTATTTAGATCCAATACTGTACAGAAAACTCAACAACTTTGAGCACAGGCTATGGTTTTGGGAAATTTTTGAAATTTTAATTTGAATTGCATTTGTCCCATTTATGAAGAAAAGGAAGCAAGGAGGCAAGAATAGACATTTGTGTCATTTTACATAATTATCCAATCTAACATCAAGATGGACAAATTGTCCAAATGTGTAATTGAATTTTGATGTAATTACTATTTAAGCATAGTGATTTGGACTAGTATTTGATTTGGTGTGATCCTATATTTCCTATAGACTGATATGATAGGAATGGGATAGCTAATTATGACATTAGTTATCTAAGCTAATCAAAATTTGAAATAGTTACTCTTCTGAACTAAGTGCCATTTATATTTTTTATTTCTAAATTTGGTATTGTTGTTAATTGAATAATAACGTATCTTACAAAGTTTGTACTGATAATAGACCGTTGTTGAACGTAACAGTAAAACTGAATGATCTTTTGTTAATAACAATAAAATAAATTGATTTTGTTATTGTCAATGACTTATTTTTAATTAGTAATACTCTCATGATAAATGTGAAATGAGTGTAAAATCCATGTATACTATAACATTACGATTGCACCCAATCAAATAGGCTATGGACATGGGTAAACATGTCGGATATCTGATATGTATATAATCCGATTGAATTAAATCCATTTGTATCTTTTTTGTGGAACGAATCTACAAATTTTGACTTTTCATATTCGTTATGAAAAATTCAAACGCAATCAGTTCAATCGAACAATATAGGATTAATTATGGGACATGGTTGTAGAATGTTCAGAGCAAAAGCTATTAGGATAGAACCCTTTGCCTTTACTTTTCTTCTTTTACATCCAAAAATACCCAAGATATTCCATCTTTTCTCCTCTAATAACCAATTAATAGTTTTTGTTAAATTATTTGTGAGAGTGATGGACACCAATTCAAATGTGGTTAGAGAAAAAGCAATCTATTGAGAAGCATCCAATGATTCTCAATTTTGGACACGACACATTTGGTACTGAGAAGGGCAAATGAGTCATTTCAAGGAGAGCATGAGTGCCCAAAGAGAAGAAAAAGAAAAGAAAGGAAAAAAACAAGAGAAGAGTGGGGTTGGGTTGGGATGAGCTGTCCTAGTGCATTAGATGCTTTATCTGATGCTTAACTGCACTGTCCTAGCTGGTTGGCTACTCCCAAATTTACAAAAATGCCATTTTTGAATCCTTTTTTTTGTTCCTTCTCTCTCTCAGTCACACCTAATTCCAAATCCTCTGAATTATATAATAAAAATCAAGAAACCCTTTTTAACCTTACAAATCCAGAGATGCTAATGATCAATCACACACACAAAGACATAGCTATGGCTATGGTAGTAGCTCCAATGTGAGGGCTTTCCAAAAAGAAAAGGAAAATTGAAAAAAGGGTTTTGGATGAGAAAGGGAAGAGGCAGGCTCATGTTCATGTTCTGCATATTCTGGCCTGCCCTGCAGGCCCTGTAGCTCTCTCTCTCTCTCTTCTGGAGAAAGACCACTCTATTGTATTGTATAGTATAGTCCATGAGAGAAAGAGGGTCTGTTTGAGGGTAAAAAAACCAGAATGGATAAAAATGAATATTCACTCTCTTCACCTACAGTAATTTTTAATGAAATTAATTCGATTATCAAGATTTAATATTGGGGTTTGGAACAACAAAAGAGGCATATAAGAGCAAATCAACTCAGTACACTATTTTAATGTGAAATCTACTGTACTATTTTGACATAGATTTTGTGTCAAAAGGGAAGTTTAATATGACTTCAACTCTATGTTTTATTGCAAAAAATATTATCTTTAATATCACGATGTAATATCGGGTTTTGAAACAGGTAGGCTTATAAAAGCAACTTCAACCCAATATGCTCATTTTGATGCAAAATCTATTGTATTTTGACGTAGATTTGACGTGAAGATGAAAAATTAATCTAACCCCAACTCTATGTTTTAATGCAAATCATTATGTTTCATATCATGATTTGATACCAGGTTTTGAAACGGGGGAGATATATAAGGGAAACTCTAACTCAATACGTTATTTTGATACAAAATCTATTACATTTTGGTGCAGATTTTACGTTAAAACGGAAGCTCAATCTGATCCGACTCCACGTTATTATCTTTAATATCGGGTGTTGGAATGGGAGAAGCATATGAGAGCAATTCCAACCAATACCTTATTTTAAGGTCAAAATGGAAATTCTATCCAACCCTAACTATATGTTTTACTACAAATCATTATCTTTCATATCACGATTTAATATTGGGTTTTGGAACGGGAGAGGCATATAAGCAAGTAAAGAGAAAGGGGAGGGACTAACATTCCATATTTACGAGACCCCACGAGGGGGCTGTTTTCTGCAGCTATGTGCTCCTCTCTTTCTCTTCCCAATTCCCACCATAATTAACACTAGACACAAACACACAAGCACACGCACTTGCGCTGTGCTGCTCTATAGCTCTTTTCTTTCACTTGTGAGGGTTTTTGAGAGTGTGTCGGGTTGAAAGACAACAGTCAAACAAACCCCACAAGGCAAAACTCTCACTTCTTGACTTACTCGCAAGCGTTTTCAACATTTTTCTCAACACTCGTTTCTCTCTCAATATAGCTTTCTTCTTCTCTCTCTCTAAGATTGGGGAAGAAAGAGAAGGAGATAGGTTCAGTCAAAATCAAGCTGCTTTGAGGCCCCAATAAAAAAGAAAAAAAAATAGTGAGAGCATCTTCGTTTTCACCACAACGACCCATATCAATGGAGCTTACGAATTTGCAAAGCAACAACAACAATAACAGCAAGCAGAGCTCTAGTCCTCACCAGAACCAGACTCAGATCGGAATCTCACCCTCAGGTTGACTCGGCTAAAAAGACCAACACGGTTGCAGAACCAGCCCATCGGAACACACCGTCAAAGCCGCCGGAGCAAATTCATAATGAGTGAATGTTAGGCTATAAAAAGATTACACATTGGTAAGAAGGTGAAAGTTAAACATCTTCCTATCACTTACGCCTCATCTTACAATTTCCATGTGCATAATTCAACTAATTCTCAGGGTCATCAACATCATCGCATCAACTTGAGGCCTCTTGAAATATCTAAATATGATATAACCAACATCTTCATTGTTGGATAGGTCCAGGATATGCGATGTGTTGGTTTTAGCCGGTGGCAAGAGACCCATTACAAAATTGATGAACCCTTTAAATGGCCAAATAGACAGCGGCATAAGCCTCGAGGTCTTGGCATCTTCTTAAACCTGTAGCAACAGAGCCTTGACCCGATCCCTTATCAAATTAAGACCGCATAAAAGACATAAAATACCAAGCAGCTACAGTAAAATGCTTCCATAACTGCTATTTTTGGCGAGAATAATCATAGACAAAATACAAGTTAGCAAAAAGACAGAAAAAAAAAGAGGGTTGATCACTGCATAAATAGAACGATCCAATTATTGTGGTCTATAAGTCGTTTTGCATTAGTTTTCAGACGATGAGTTTCATTATATTTTGAAGTTAAGAAAATTGAATGCATGTCAATTATGAAATACATGTAAACCACCCAATAAATAAACATATAATTTCCATCAAAAAAATAAAATAAACATATAATCAAATCTCTCAACCACCAATAATTCAACTAACTCACACCATAACAGTTTCTCTCAATTCCCTCCTAAATTTCTCTATCAATGATAAATCTTTCACATCAAACCAACCCTGAATCCATACACAACCCAAACATGTAAAAGGATTTAAAACAAACTCAGCTCTTTAGGGCAATATGGTTAACTAACTAAATCAAACCCGCACTCGTAGACTTACCCAACAAATTAAAACGCTTTTGAAGACGCAACATCAGCACCTGGAGTTGTCTTGTCAGAGCTGAAACACAATACACAGGTTAACAATTCAAAGCACATCAACAAAATTTAGGCAATTCACAAAACTCATACCTTGTGTTCTACTTTCTTTTTCGGATCAATTATCGGAAATCATTAAAAATCAAAGATACAACTGATGATGCTCATCAAATTAAAACAAAAACAACATCATCTGATAAGCATTTTAAAAAACAATTTAGGACCTCATTGTTAAAAACTAAAGGATTTAACCAACCTCAGATTGATAACATTGTTGAGAGATCAGCGACACAGAGAACCAAACCACTAAAATTGTAGAAACCACGGTGTGGTTTCCTCTGCCACACTGAACATGTAATGTTAGTATACAATGAGTTGATATTGTTTACTCAGTATTCATAGCTCGCTAACGGGCGTACGGTTTGAAGGGACATATCCATTTAACAAATAGCTATATCAAGGTGTCTGTGTACAGAATAAGTATACCAACATAAATGCTAATAAATTTCATCCATAAATGTTTCTCACGTCTGTAAAAATGATACTGGCACAACCACTTATACAGTTTTTACTTCACTCAAAAAGCCCGTCCTTTTAGTCCATAACTTCTTAATTCACCAAAGATGTTGTTCCAATAAAAACTAAACATGTTGTCAAGCAATTTTATAAATGTTATTGGTTGTTAAGATATATAGTTAGAACAACCATCATAATTGTTCCTAATTTGTCAACTATGGCAAAGAGAACACCCTAAGGAGAAATTTTCCACTTTAACAGCTTATAAGTAGATCAACAAACGCAAAAATAGCACTCCTGCGTTTTTCTAACTGAGGTCAGTAACTGTAGTGTCAAAAATGAACTCTTTCTCATTGATTCTTAATGGCATTAATATGAAGACAAATATAGAAAAAGGCTGCCCTATCAATGGAATGAGAAATTTTGGTACAAACCACTATTGATTTGATGGTACTCAATACAAAGCCTGCAACAAAGAGATGCTAAAAACCCATACAAGCTGATCTTGTATGCAATATGGAAATGGAAAATCATCACAACTTGAGAAATAAGATTTCCATCTTCACAATAACGATAGCTCTCACTTTCTTGCCTTTCTTCACTCAAGGACATGAAAACATTCTACTATATAATTAGCCCAAATCTAAAATTCTAATCTACCTGAATAAGCATCCACTTGATGCCAGACAACAGTAATAGAGCATTCATTTCTTTAAGCACTTGTGAACCAGTCCACATCCCTGTTAAAAAAAGCAACAACCAAAATCAAAGCTGAGTACTTAAGATAAAGTAATCCAAAAAAATAATATTGGAATTGAGATTAAAGGAAATTAAAACCCCAATATACAAACAAAGCAAGTAGACCTAAGTCCCCAGGCCACAAAAGAAGCAAATATGAAGACAGGAAATACAGAGAGAAGAGAACGGCGAATCCATTACAATAGTAAAAACCCACCAGTTTGTTTTTAATAGAAAAAGCAAAAAGCGACAAAAGAGTTGAAGATAAAAGGACAGTAACAGATGGTGAATATCAACGGACCATACCGTTCCCAAAATAAGTCTCAAATCAGTGATTCCGAAACAGAAATTGACAGACCAAACCAGAGCAAACCTTGATTGCTTCGCACATCCACCAAACCAAACGACAATGGTCAGCGGGAAGAAGCTTTTGGGGACTTAAAAATGGACAATAGTCTGGGAAGGGCATTGATTTCTATAATAAATAGAAATCAAGCCATCTGTTACGAAACGGCTCTCGACGACGCTGACTGTTTTCATATCCAAGCTGGATTCGTAACGGAAGGGAGAAGGAACGAAGCCACCGAGTCGCAAGGGCTGAAACCAGAGAGCAGCTAAGAGAGCGCGTACCATGAAACGCGCACGAATATCAATGCCACGTCACGCGGAACATCTTCCTTTTAGATAGAAAATAGATTTTGGTAAAAATAAACGAACACTACAATCTGCAATATGAAGAAAATAGCCTTTGAATACAGCATCATACCTGGAACTCATTGACTACTGTGTCATCACCCCAAATATTACCAAAACGCCCCCACATATGGACCCTTTATATAAACATCTACAATTGCATCTCACAAGTCACAATCGATCAATTCAAGATCAAAGATTTCATAACCATGAAGAACTCGGCTCTAATTCTTCTCGTATTCGCTATGCTCTTCATTTTCTCGTCCGGTAACACATTCTTATTTCTTTAAAACTTGTATGAATTGTCTTTGTTATTTCTATCGCATCTTTTTTCGTGAGCTTGTAATTATAATGTTTCTTTTTACACGGACATTAACAGGTATGGTGTTGGGAGACAAATGCCTGTTACCACCTATACGCGTAGATAATTGCCAAACGGGTCCGTGCACGCTTCAATGCCTGAAGACGTACGGGTTGCTACCGCAGAGATGTTACTGTGTTTCTACATACACTTGTTGCTGCTTAAGATGAAACCTTGTATTGAGAATTTATATCCTTGGATGATGAATGAGAAATATGTAATAATAACAATATAATAAATAATTGAAATGTGATTGACGTTTACCTCCGCTGTAATATATTACACACCTGAAGATAACCAAATACCTGTAAATACTAAGTAATATAAGTTACTGTTCCCATCAGGATTAGAACTCGGGTGACAAAGAGAACAACTCTCTTAACCACTCAGCTAGTTTGTGATCCGAGGAGGAAGAAGTTCGATTTGTTGTTGAATGTCTTTTTCATTCCACCAAGGGAACCATGAACCCTTATGTATATATATATATATATAAGAATCATAAGTTTGATGCTTCGTGTTTCTACATAAACAAATAAGTTCAAACCTTGTTAACTGAAGTGTAACATGTAATCCAATGGTCAATCACTTCTACCTAACTTACAACTTGTGAGAGTAAAATCAGACGAGCAATCAGCCTGATGTATGGTATTTTGATGTAACCGATGACAGGTACATCCAAGAATGCCTTGCACCAGTCACCAACAAATATTGGTGGATGCTGGCGAAAAACAAACTAAAGTTTCGTTCATGTAATTTTTCATAATGTTTTTGACGATTCTGAATTTTTTAAAAATTGAAATAGTCTAACGTTGTAATGTGATTGGTGGTTTCGATTAATGCAACGAAGATTCGAAGAGAAATAATAAAATTTTGTATACGTTTTCGATATAATTAACTTGACTAACGCGAGAGACAGTACAATCAAGAAGAAAGGACTTCCTTAATAAAAGCTCCTTACCCTTAAGGACTTCCTTAATAAAAGCTTCCTAGGATAATCATTGACGACTCAACAAGCCTTTTGTTCTTGTTTTCATGCTTGCTGTAGTGCTCTTCTTCAGAGCAGACTGGGTGTCGTAATTATGTAAAATTGAACATCTGTTCAATCCTATTGTCATCTTCATCAATTATCATTTATGTTTATTGTTCCTCCTTTCATGCGTCTGTTATCTGTAACTATGCATTGAACATTCAAAACATAGCCAAGACTCCAAGTCAGTCAACTCCTCTCTTACCCAGAAAAATATAGCTAAAGAAAAGTACATAAACAAGAAACTCATGGGTCATTTGTGTTGTTCTTGTAATGAATTTGTTACTGTAACTCTAATTTTTTGTGTGCTTAGATAGTTTATTCGTTTATAATTTTTGTGTGGTACTCGTTTAAGTTCTCGGAACTCGCAAGAAGTTTGTTCGAACACGGGAACGTGTGTTCTTGATTGTCATCAGAAAAGATCGTGCATCACCATATAGATGGTCAGGACAAAAACTTCTGACATCATACAATTTGATGGGTAGAGGCATCAATACGTTTATCAATCAATTAGTTTCTCTACATACTTTCGGTGTGAGACACTCTTACATATCCCGATCTTCAAAATATTCCTATCTCGATTAGGTATGAGACTTCAGATTCTTGTTAGGGTCGAGACATTTTGTCATCCAGGTTGTCGGGTGATTAAATCTCCACCTATGGTCTATTACTTCTTCCCACTCAGTAAACATATTTACATATTATTATTTAGTAGCATAACAGTAAGTTAAACACAATTTTATTAACATTTTCGTAAGAATAAACGTACACTACAATCCGCAGCATGAAGAAAATAGCCCTTGAATACAGCATCATACCATTACCTGGAACTCATTAACTACTGTGTCATCACCCAAAATATTACCAAAATGCCCCCACATATGGACCCTTTATATAAATCTCTACAATTGCATCTCACAAGTCACAATCGATCAACTCAAGATCAAAGATTTCATAACCATGAAGAACTCGGCTCTGATTCTTCTCGTATTCGATATGCTCTTGATTTTCTCGCCCGGTAACACATTCTTATTTCTTTGAAACTCGTATGAAGTCTCTGTTATCTTTTTTTGTGAGCTTGTAATTATAATGTTTCTTTTTACACGGACATTAACAGGTATGGTGTTGGGAGACAAATGCCTGTTACCACCTATTCGCGTAGATAATTGCCAAACGGGTCCGTGCACGCTTCAATGCCTCAAGACGTACGGGTTGCTACCGCAGAGATGTTACTGTGTTTCTACAGACACTTGTTGCTGTTTAAGATGAAACCGTGTATTGAGAATTTATCCTTGGATAATGAATGAGAAATATGTAATAATAACGATATAATAAATAATTGGTTGAAAAAGCTTATAGTGTATTCATTTGAGTTATGATAATGTCTTAACATATCAACAAATGACATCAAAACTTGGTTTAGGGTCCTCTGAACCATCAAAACTTTGCTATCAATCCAAACAAATTAACTTGCAAATAATTCGCGTCTCCTACATTTGATTCCTGGATTGACATCAAGGAGCTGCAATCAGTTGGCATCCTCGTCAATCACCTGAGTAATAGGATACCAAAACTCAGATAACTTAATATATGCCTACAACTATCCAGGAGATATTACAGACCTATAATAGCTTATATATGCATGCTATATGAGTCACACAAACCCATCAAAAACAAAGAAATTAAAAAATCATGTACTCAATATATATCTGCCCTATAAGACACCAACATCCAGGAAATTAACAAGATCATGCCTATTGTTGTTTGTTACAATGCATTGAAGATTCAATTTTTGGGGAATAGTTAAAGATTAAAATCGTCAACTATGCATACCCAGAAAAATATATAGTTAAAAAGTTCATTCACTTCCCATTGGATCCAAAATCTCCGTAAAATAAGTACTTAATTAGACAGAGAAGCAAAATATAATTAAGCAGGTTGTTTAATAATAATTCAATAATCACTACTCACTCACAGTAAAATAAGGATTATGCATGCGCTGTCCTCTATTATAACCAGGAAAACATATGGTTTGTAAGTCAACTTTTTCTTACCAGAAAAATATATAGTTAAAGACCAGTACAAGAACATGAAAGTTTATTTCTTTAACTTTTCCACTGTTTCACACTGGATCTATAATCTAAGTAAAGTAATAATAGTTAATTAGAGAGAAGAAAAGTTATAAACAAAGAATGAATAAGTGTAATCTGTCAAGTCAAGTGTGCTGCTTAATCACAGTAAAGTCTCCCATTTGGTTAGGAATGTAGATTTGGGTCTAGTTTATAAGCAGTAAACTAGTAATTGGTTTCTACATACCAATGTAAAGTAATAATAATTAATTAGAGGGAAGAAAAATTATAAACAAAGACTGAATTATTAGACTTCAAAAAAAAAAAGACTGAATTATTAAGAGAAAAGTTGAGTGTTCCTCATATTAAAGAAGTAGTTTAGTCTTCTTTTTATCTTGTCATTGTTATTTCCTCGGGTAACAGCCCGTGTTTCACACTGAGCCTATAAGAAACATTAACAAAGACGACTGCAGTAAGACTGATAAGTCAAGTCTAGTGTGCTGTTTTAGTTTAATCAAATTATAACCACTACACTCACAGTGAAGTCCTCCGTTGTGTTAGGAATGCATTGTTTATAAGCACTAAACTAGTAATCTGTTTCTACATACTTTCTTACTTACCTGCAAGTTTCAAGTTGAGCGAAATCATACCAAAACTTCCCAAGATACGGACCCATCAACGGCATGGAAATAGTTAGTGCAATGATAATAGATTTTGAGCCACGTCCAAAGGTTCCTACAACTCGGTCCAAATGGTTAAAACATTTAGAGAGGCAACAGGAGGAGCACCTGAAACCTATGCAAGGTAAGATCCATAGGGTTCCTGATCTGCTTCTGGAAAAGGAAAGGTCTAACCACCCCGAGGTGGTTTCACTCGGTCCTTACCACTTTGGCGGAGACAGGCTAAGGGGATTCCAAGAGCTCAAGCGTTCGATGGCGGGCAGATTTGTGGCAGACAAAGAGCTGGAAGCCTCCCTACGTTCTGAAATCAGGGAGAACATTGACAGTCTAATGGATGCGTATTCTTCAGAGATGATGGAGAGAATCAGGCCCGATGAGTGGGTGGAGATGTTGTTCTTGGATGGATGCTTCGTTCTGCACTTCATTTTTTGTGTCCTGTACAATCGGGTTCAAGATTTGAAGATTAAAAGTTACCAGATGGATTCAGTCCACAGTGACCTCTTCCTGGCAGAGAATCAAGTTCCCTTCAAGCTCCTCAAGATCTTGTCAGGTGATGACTCAGAGCTTCTTGATTTGGTCGATGAATATATTCACGTCCATAAACTTAGCAAGGACGTTAATAGGGATACGAGTCAAGACGAACCTGTCCACCTCTTGGATCGTCTGCGGACCATCATCATCGGTGGCCGAAGTGAAACCCAGAAGTGGCCACAGGTAATCCGGAGGCAATGCACTCAACACCACCATGTGGAACAAAAACCACCGTCTTGTGGAATGCCAAGGAGCTGGCAGCCAAGGGAATCCACTTGAAGACTAACCGAACCGGGTTGTTGAAGGACATCTTCTTTGGAACTCATTTCACCTATGGAACTCTCAGGCTTCCCAGGATGATCGTTGACGACTCAACAAGGGTTTTGTTCTTGAACCTGACAGCATATGAAATATGTGCAGACGTAGGCCCAACGATCACCTCCTATATTTGCTTCCTGGATTCACTAACAAATCATGCTGGGGACATCAAGGAGCTGCAATCAGCTGGCGTCCTTGTCAATCGCCTTGGCACTGATGAAATGGCGGCCTATCTGTTCAACTAGATGTCCCAAGGCT
>JAYMSU010000363.1:0-14783 GCA_036897765.1 Erodium chrysanthum | reverse complement strand
GAGCAGCAACCTTGTGGTTCTTATGTACCCATAAGGCTGCTTATGTCAGGGTTCGAACTTCGAACTCTGGTCCTCCATTGTGTTGGATTGAGTTCTTAACCACTTGGCCAACTGGAGTTGGGTATTTTCTATACATTTTAGATAGTTGTTGTTTTCGCCACTCGCCTCATACTCTTTCTTGATTGTAGCAATTGGAGCGATATTTTCTGCAACAGATTCCGTTTGCACGTTGCAGGTAAAAGCAGCTTCTTTGCATTCTGTTAAACAAAACAAACCATTCATAATAACGTTGCAATGAATCAATCCATAGGTACTCAATCAAGACGATACACCTCTGTTGTACAGTTTGGTCTTTGGGGAAGGTGTAGTAAATGATGCTACATCAGTGGTGCTCTTCAATGCCATCCAGAGCTTTGACCTTACTCATATCAACTCAAGCATTGCCTTGCAATTTGTTGGCAACTTCTTGTATTTATTTATCGCCAGCACCATGCTAGGAGTCTTTGTAAGCCTTTTTTTCGTATTTCCTTGCATCTGTTTACATTATTGTTCGACACTCAAATTGGTATCTCCTGCAGTCGGGACTCCTTAGCGCGTACATTATTAAGAAGCTCTATTTTGGCAGGTCAGTAAATAGTAATGAAACAAGTCCCTTTTTGTTTACGTACATGAGACCAACGGGCTCTTAATTTAGTTTGTATTCTAAAAACCAACCAGGCACTCTACTGATCGTGAAGTTGCTCTAATGATTCTGATGGCATACCTTTCGTATATGCTGGCTGAAGTAAGATTTCTTTCTATTAACTTGTTTTGCATCTGTCACGTGTTTTGTTTGACAAGGTAACAAAACATACAATCTTCATGTGTTGCAGCTCTTCTATCTAAGCGGCATTCTCACTGTATTCTTTTGTGGGATTGTTATGTCTCACTATACGTGGCATAACGTGACAGAGAGTTCGAGAGTCACTGCCAAGTATGTTCATCTCATTTATGCAAATACATTTTTGTTTTCTTTTATCATGTTCATGTGGCTAATAGTGTGGCATGACAGGCATGCTTTTGCAACTCTATCCTTTGTTGCTGAAATCTTCATCTTCCTTTATGTTGGAATGGACGCCCTTGATATTGACAAGTGGAGAGTTGTGAGCGACAGGTACAATTTAGTTGCCTTTCAAAATCTCATTAGAATGTATGTGTAATATAAGCTTGAGAGATGTCGTTATTTTATTTTTTCAGCCCCGGGAAATCTATTGGGGTGAGTTCGATACTGTTGGGATTGGTTCTTGTTGGCAGAGCAGCCTTCATTTTTCCCTTATCGTTTTTATCCAATTTGACCAAGAAAAATCCACTTGACAGAGTAGAGTTGAAGCAACAAGTACGAGTTTTTGCCATTTCATTGTTCTAATGTTTCCATATGATCCGTGTGGTAAAGAATGCCAAACTATATTTGCTGTAGGTTACAATATGGTGGGCTGGTCTGATGCGTGGTGCTGTTTCTATAGCTCTTGCTTATAATCAGGTAAAACATATTACTTTCTCTTAGAGAATCTCCAATGCATGCTAATATGTCTGCGAGAATGTCTCGAAAATCAAAAAAAATGGGCTAATAGCTCGGAATTGAGATAAAGCTTGGAAGATTTATTAATCTGGATGCTTAAGTAATTTTGGGCTGATAACTCAAGACAATTAATTCGATCAATAATGCACCACCATGTATGCTAAAACACCGTTCACCCACTCAATTCCCCTAACCTGAGCTACCCATTGTAAGGTTATTTATACTAGTGCAGTCTTATTATCATTTTAACCCTTATTTCTTGCAAAATATCATTTTTACCCTCTAATAGCCTGGATTGTCGATGCACTAGATGGTGCTAGTATTTGCATTTTGTTCAATTATTATTTTAAAAGGCTAACCAATCAGGTTGCATATTTTGTTATGCCTGCAGTTTACGAGGTCCGGTCATACTCATTTGCGAGGGAATGCGATCATGATAACCAGTACTATTACAGTTGTTCTCTTCAGCTCTGTGGTAAGGCACATCACTTCAGGTCTCGTGTAATCAATTTCATTTCCATGTTTTTGGGTAAGCATAGCATAATAGTTTCTGTTGGATATATGCAGGTTTTTGGGTTGATGACCAAGCCGCTGATCAGGATCTTGCTTCCTACGTCAAAACAATCAACGAGCATGGTCTCTTCAGATCCATCTACTCCCAAGTCCTACATTGTACCATTGCTGGGGAACGAACAAGATGCAACTGAATATAACCATAACAACAGTCTGAGTGTGCCTCGACCAACCAGCTTGAGGATGCTGCTGAGTACTACCAGTCACACCGTCCACCATTACTGGCGAAAATTTGATAATGCCTTCATGAGACCTGTTTTCGGAGGACGGGGTTTTGTACCCTTTGTACCTGGTTCACCTACCGAACCAGATGTTCAACAATGGCCCTCATGAGAAGCATTTTGGATGGAAGAGATACAATTAACAACAGTACAGAACTTATAGAAGTAAAAGGCATGATATTGGGTTTTTGGTGAGTGGATTTGTAACTACTTTCTTTTTGTTGTTTAGAGTGGGTTGTATGATTTGTTCTTGGTCGATGTTGTTGTAATATTTTTGTTTTGTTTTTAGTTGTCTAAATTGTGAGTTGTGAGTGAGTGTATATCTTTGGCAATGCACTGAGTTTAACTTGTAAGTTGTCTTGTAAACCGGCTTCTTTATGATTGATTTGGTTCAATATTTTCAAGGAGGATGACAAATTACTACCTTGAAATTGAATTATGCACTATTTACAAATTATTATCTTGAATTATGCACGATTTACATTACTTTTTAGTTGCAGTGACAGTCAAGTTAGACATGTTCTGTTAAAATCCGGGCAATTAAGATGGGGCATGTTTTGTCGTGATAGCTTTGGTCGGGTCCTGACTACCATGAGTTGTTTGCTTCCTAGACGACTTCATGCTGAGCTAGTAGAGGCGATCGGGGTCCGGGAGGTCATTTCGTGGATCATTTCTCAGGGGTGGACATGTGTGTTGATTGAGTTTGATTGCCAGAATGTGGTTCATGCGATTCAGGAGTCAGCATGTTGGAGTAGTCTTATAGGTATTTTGATATCTGAGTGTACAACCATGTTGGCTAATCTGCCGAATGTGTCAGTTTTTTTTATTCCATGTACTACTAATAAGGCGGCCAATTGGCCGATCCGTCAGTCTCTAGTTTGGTTTAACCACACTTGGTCAAGACAACATCTGCCGTCAGAGTTAGATGCTATTATATTGGCACAGATTCCCACTTGATAAAAGTCATTGGTTAAAAAAGATTTGATGTCTGAACCACAAAACCATATACTAGTGGCTGTGGAACATTGCCATTAGAACAAAGTCTCAATCTTAATATGGTATATAACACAAAACTGGTACAAGTTTTAAGAGGCAAAATAGAGCATAAACAGAGGCGTTGGGAACTCAATTAAATGTGTTATGGTATAACAGTGTTGTTCAATGTTATGATGAACTAAACTTTACTCCGTTGACACCATATGTTGTCAACCTACACCTTGAAAATTGACTTGGGTAAGGATTATTCGTACACAAATCATGATTTTCGGAATATAACCTACGGATTCTATCTGATTAATAAAATTTTAGTATCGGAAAAACATGGGGTAAAATCAATAAACTGGCAAATATAATAATTGCTCGGTGGAGGGAGAAAACACTCATTCCAGGGTCTTTAGTAGCCTGAATAACCCAGCGGCTTCCCTGATCCTCGAAAACTCAATGCAGAAGGCCTGGACTTCAATGAATAGATCCTTAACTGCAATGCCACAAGATAATTTAAATCATCATTACTGTACTTGAAGCATGCACTTCAAGATTTAAGAGACATGCGGGTAAAATATAACCATATCAATAAACCACATTTTCGACTATCATTCCTGACACCAATTCAGAAAGCAATGCAATGAATGGTGAGTTATAACATTAGGATACCTCATGTAATGTGGTTTATCATCATTCATGAATTTCTAAGAGATATTTTTTCAAGTCGTCCTTTAATCACTGTTTTCCTCAAATTAGCCCTAAACTTGAATATAGTTTTAATTTAGTCCTGAAATTATGTGTAATTAGTCCTAAACTTGAGTTTTGTTCCAAATTAGTCAGACTGTTGCAATTTAATCCCCTAAACTTCACCTGAATTTGTTTCAATTTCGTCCAAATGTTTGGATGAATAGTTCCAATTAATCCCCCAATTTAGACGGCACGGACTTAATAGGAAAAACTTGTTCAAATTTTAGGACTAATTTGGAACAAAATACACAACTTCTGAACTATCTTGGAACATTCTTTGTGGCTTTTGGGTAATTTTTACAGTTGCTACCCCATGCACTGTTAGAGAATACCAATCCTGATTCCTTAATCATACCCTTAATCTTTCAAAGTATTAGTTTGCTTGCTACCCCATGTCAAATTAAGGTTTTTGACATGCAAAATAAACACATGGATAATAATTAGAAGGGCCATACAGACATGAATCATATAAACAGGCCACAAATTTGAAAGCAGCAGATAAGTTTGATAAGCAAAGAGAACTGCAAACTCACCATCAAGGATTCTATTTCGAATTAAACTCTGTAGGAAAACACAAACAAGTCTTACAAGTCTATTCTGCATGTATTTGTCCTGTTGGAATGAGAGAAAGATTAATATATTAATTCAAGATTCATAGTAAGCACCTAAAAATGCAACATGAAACCTAGTTTCCCAATGCATTCTCTTCTAAAAGAATTCAAACACACTGAACATTATGATAGACAAAATTCTTAGCATATGCTATCAACTTGAGATTAAATTTACTATAACCAGATGAATTTACTGTAAATAGGAAACAATATTCTAATCAGACTAAAATTGCTGAATGGTTAAATGCTGTGTGGTTTAACATGTTCAACTTATCCAACTAATCAAAGAAGTTTGCAATCATATTTGGTTCCAACTAATATGACAAAGATGGTAAAAAAAAAAATAAACTAACATTGTTTTACAGTAATTTTGACAAAGAATAAGCTTTCTTAGTTAACTGAGTTGTAAAGTTAGGATTCAACCTTCACAACTGAGTTACACATCTCAGTACAGTTTTTACTATCCAAGGTATATGGGTTGCTAGCCACTCTATATCACAAATTCATATTTTCCAAATACCAAAATGATCAGAACTTTTAGCATATGACATAACAAGATTCCTCCAGGTAATTGAGGGTCCTGATGACACTTTTGAGGATCCTAAATGCATATGATAAAAATGTGCTTAGTATTCTTTTTGCACTTCAGCTATCAACTTCATCCCTTTGGCTGCCTATTAATTCTTTCATCTTCTGGCTAACTTCTCCTTAGCCATAAACTCCTAGAAGTCTAATTCTTCTTTAATGAAGCACATCATACCAACTAAATAAACTCACAGACGAATTTGAATTTTGTTAGAAAAACTAACATAACACATAGTTAAGGGAAGTACCTTTATATTCTCGCACGATGATATACAATTAGTTATATACATGCGTACAAATTCTTTTGGCAATTCAACTGCTGTTGTGAGTCTGTTCACAACTTCCATGCAGTGTAAACTCATGTCCATACTGACAAGAACCGTAAAATATCTGCATACACAAAAATGTTGGATGATAGTATTACCAGTGATTAGCAACAAGCAAAACTATACATGTTTTGCGGCATAGTCTTCAGTAGTGCCAATACAAAGTAAGCAATTAAAGCACCTAAAACATACTCAGCAATTTCAGGAGAATTTATCAACTTTGTGAGAACCTCAACAGCAATAAGCGGATTGTTCTCCACTAAGTCCTGTGAGCAAAATACGAGGACTTAATAGGAAGGCAGTAACGCTTGTACCAATAATAAGATGGAACCTGAACAGACAGATTGCATACCGGTAGCTTCTTTGGTGTCAGTCCACAGTGATATACAAGCTTTTGGTCATTTGCCAACTCTACCAATAATTGCTGTTCAGGAAATAAAAGCTCCAACTTATTCCCCCCTTCCGATTTATAGAAACAACAAAGTAATATGTGGTATCCAACCTATATACTATCATAAACATGTATAAGAACCTCGTGTTGTGCGGGTGCAAGTGGTCCCTTCAAAGCTTTTGCAATTATGTCTCTAACTGCTTCTCCTGTGCTCGTATCAGCACACATGCCATAATCCCATAAAAGCTCATGATTGTTGCCAGGGTTGAGCCACACTAGCTGAGTAAGATATGAACATGCATATGTAAAACAAGTGGATTTGAAAAAACAAGTGGATTTGAAAAATCCTAATCAACGACTACGGTAAAAAATATGTCCACCTCTCCATATTGTATCGGAAGCCTTGGTGGGAGAGGCCTGATCCACTGAGGACCAACTCCTTTTAGTGACAAGTTTGCCAACAAGCCAGTTACTGTTTCATCCCTATCTCCAGATCCAAGTTTTTGTTTAGCTCCCGGTTGCATATCAAACCTAAAGCAGGGCCCTTAACATCTTATGCATGAAGCAATATGAAATAGAAAAGGAGCCAAGGGGGAGGTAAAAATTGACTCTCATGAGAAAGAGACCTACTCTGGTGAATTTGCATCGCATCCATGGGGTACATCAGGGTTTGGCACTATATTCTTCACTGCAGCATTCTTAAACAAGCAATTATATAGTTCAGGTTGAGCTTTATCACTATACTGCTGCTGCAATTGTTCACGTTGCGGGATAGCCTGGGTGAAAAGGGAAAGGTATCAAAGATTAATATATAATTTATAAATTCAGTAAACTAGACACTGTATCTGACACCTAGTAACAATTATTATTTTGGCAAAAATTGCCCATTAAAAAGTAACAAGTATTATTTAATGGATTGGCCACATTTACTTGTAAAAGGAATAAAACACATACAACAGTAAGCATATATCTACATGTATCTTACATGATGTGATGCATCAAATCCTTTGATGTAATCTGCCACAGAATGTCTAAAAAGCTGCAAAAGGACACATTTGTCAGTATCCATATAATAACTAGGGAGAGGGAAAACATTTGGAAGCAAAATGGTCAAATGAAACAATGGTCTCAGAAACTAGATGTTTAAATTCAGATATAGGTACCAACATGTGGGAATTACTCGTGTACACACATCAAACGATCCTCCATGCAATATAAATCTCACACAAAACAATTTGCATTCAGTATTCATATCTTAGGATGGTAATGAGTGTTAAACAACAATATCATCAGACCATATAAAATACAGAAGCATCACCCTACTTGTACAATAATAAACTAAAACCTGGTAACATTAACCCTTTACTGAATCTCAAGCCTGATAGGAACCTTCTCCCTCAGATTATTCAAAGGTGAATATGCCAGAGCTGTCAGGGTCCAATACAATACCTTTCCGCAGATCAACCCTAGTCACATACTACCAATTTATCATAACAGTTCATCTAGTACTCCATTCAACCCAACACTCTCCACTTATAACACTTGCACCTTGAACCAAACTGCCAGACACTTACCTGATCATAATTGATTAAAGTGACCTATCTTTCTTAATTCCAAACACTACTTCTGCAGAGAATAACAATCTTACAACACACAACCAAACAAAAATAAAATTGGGAAGAAGCCTCTTAACAACAATTTCCATCAACGAAATTTGCTTGTTCACCAGACTCTCCTAAAAGCATGCTCCGCACCAACTAGAACAAATTCCTCCACTTAGGTTAACTTTTATAAACTACAAACAATCAAAAAGCACAGAAAGGGAAATATTAAACTTCACTCATTGTTAACTTATTTTTCAAATATAATTGTATGAAAGCATCCAACCTGACTGAACCCTGAGAAATGTACTAACAAAAGAAATCTTCCTACCAGTGTTAGACATAATAAAAATGAAGTACAAAAAATCTAACACAAAATGTACAACATATATTCACTTATATGGCTCATGAGCAAATTCCATCTTATACAATACACGCAACATAAATATTGCAATCCCTAGTTTGCATGATAACACTGGTATCCAATCCTCAGTCCAGATTAGAAACTCATTATTCAAGTACACTCAATCCACAATACGGTAACATAAGGGAACCCATTTCAGGTTTCAGAGTTGCCCATACAAGACAACCTTCTGCAATGGTCAAACAACATTTAGGATCAAGTAAATTAACTTAGAATCCTAGTCATAAGATCATGTGCTGAGTGAATGAATCCATTAGCCATTCTTTTTTGGAAATTATACTGACACGTGTAACTACAACAAAGTTTGTTAACCTTCATTGCTACATATCATACAAAAGATTAGGCCAACGTATCTAAATGAACAAGATTATTTATGTCACAACATTAAGGGTTCAGCAGAGAGACTGACCTCTTTACTGCCACCAGAATTTAAAAGTTGAAGAATAAAAGCACTCTCATATTTTTCAGCTTCATCATTGCATGCAGCCTGTAGAATCCCAACGTTCAAAGCACAAATCAGAACACCACAAACTTGAGAAAAATTAAAACTCAATAAAATAACTGAACCTGAAGAGAAACTCAGCAGCTCCTGACAGTCTAGCATTTGTTATGCATACACATTTTTGTTTATGAAATTGCCACTAACTATGCCAGTGTGGCATTGTTTAGACGTGAAAAGTGATATTTGTCACAACAAAATATTTAAAATTCACTTCAAACCAGAAGAAGAGCCTCCCTATAAAGTGCTAAACTTCCTTTCTGGCTATGAAACATATACGACTTTGCGAGGGTACAACTGGGTGCTTACATTTATAAAAAGAGATATAAAGGGGTTTGGAGAGACTGTCTTGGAGGAATAAGCATGGTGAAGAATAGCAAAGGCAATCATTCGTTCAGGAGAACTGAATAACCTCCTATCCTGCAATGCAAGCAACATCCAACTAATCAAAAATCAATATAACAACATTGCTGCCAAAGAAATCAGGCAAACAAACAGTGGTTGAACTCATCCAAATTCAGCTATATCAATAAATTTAAAATAATCATGCCAAATAATTCAGAGAAAGGAACACAAATAGCGTCCTTATACATATCAAATTAAGTATAAAAAGGAGAAATTGAAAGATCAACATTTTTGTACATGAGATCAACATAGCAATGTCAAAAATATCAGTCTCAAGCTGCATCAAACATTCGCATCCCATTTATTCAAACTAAAAAGCCCAAAACAGCCAGTCGAAGAAAATAACTTCAATTGCGACCTTTTTCTTATCAGCTCACAGAATAGAGCTCATCTAGGAATTCTAATCTGCCCACCACACAAGTCTAAATTACCACTCAAAATTAAGAAAAACCCAAACCACGAGTACCGGAAACAACCCCCAAATCCAAAACTAGCTAAAACCACAACAGCTAAGGATAAAAACCCTAGCCCAAATGTTATCTCTTCCCCTAACAGAAACACCACCCATCAGTCAGTAGTCAATTGGAGAACCCCAAACACGCATCCAGATACGAAGAATGGTTCCGGAACGCACAAACGCATTGCAGAGAGTGGGAGAAGGAGAGAAGAGTAGAGATGCTTGCCTCAACGATGATGGCGAGAGAGGAGCAAAGCCTGAAGTGGAGAGAGCGATTCGAGAACCTGGAGTTGAAATCGGCCATGATCTCGTCCAGCGGGAGATGCTCCGATTTGAGTAGAGAGTAGAGCGTCTTCGAATCCTCCAAGCTGATCATGATTTTGCGGAAATGAAGCTGAGGAGAGAGAGAGGATACAAATACAGATGAGTGAAAGAGTCTCTTTAAGCTGATCGTATGACTCTATTGAATGGTAAAGTTGCAGATGGAACTGGAGTTGGGTTTAAAGTCAACCGCTCGACAGGCCGAACCAAATGGAAGTTCTTGGGCTAAGGCCCAAAATACAGAGCCCATTTATCATCCATTCGGGCCAGGACCCAGATAATAAAACACATTTAAGTGTTTCTTTTACGATTTTACAGTAGCTTAACGAACTCCGGACAGAGCTGCGCACGGGAAGAAGCTAGAAAGCGAGGATTTTTCAGGTAATTTCGATTAAGATTTCCTTTTGAGAATCGGTCTGTGTTGATTATAGTTTCTATTGGAATTCGGTGTGGGTTGATCATATGGGTCGAGAGGGTTGAGGATTTGCTTGCGAGATGATGGTGTTTGGTTGCTGAGGAATTTCTGTTTGTGAAGAAAAGAAAATGAATGATTTTTATTTATTTCCGAGATGTTTTCCTCAAACTTGTGCATTTTTAAGATTTTCTGTAAATTTGGAGTAGCGTGTATGATTTTTCAGAATATGTGAAGTCCCCCAAACTGTTTGATGAAATTCCTATGAGAGATTGTTGGTCGAAGAGTACATGTGAACTAGTTAGAAATGCCAGCCTATCGTTTATAATGACTTTAACTAGTGTTTTATGTTTTCCCCCATATGATTGAGCTTTTGGAGAGGCAAGATCATTCTTTGTTTTGATTCATGATTTCAAGTACGGAACTGGGATAATGTAAAGCTTATTTAGTGCTGGGTAATGGGAATTAGTTTTCATTTGAAGTGATTTAGAAGCAAAACTTTGGTGATTAGTATCTTATCATGGTTACATGGCCTTCAATAAAAAAATGGTTACATGGTTAATGTATTTCAGAAGCTGTAAAATATATTGTCAATGAGATGATAGTATTAGATTATTTTGCTCTTGTTCATATCAGCCATACAATTTTCATGGTAACCTCAAGCTAGTCATGCAGTTAGTTGGTTGCTCAAGTCGAGTTGTAGAATGGTGAAATTGTCACTTCTAGAGTGTCGTTGCTACATTCATATGTTCTAGGAAAAGAATGGCATATAATGTGTGCATTTAGTGTTCCAATTAATATCAGTATGCATAAGAATCCAATAAACTCGTTTCTCCTACATGCTATTGAGTTCAGGGCTGGTAAATGGCAAAAGGTCTGATATGGGCCACCGCAGAGGATTTGGTGAGGAATAGAGGACGGGTGCTCTCACTTTATCGCCAAATATTGCGAAGCCTCAATTCCCCGAAGGTGCCACTTAGACCAGCAGCAAGGCTGGCTAAGAAGGCTGAGGTTCGTGGCATCTTCATGTTGGCTGCCGAGGAACGATCGGTACACAATATAGAGGATCTTATTGATGCTGCTGAGTATTCTCTCTCCCTATTAAGGAAAGGAGAGATCCCCAAATACATCCAATGAGTAAGATTACTCTCTCTCTCTCTCTCTCTCTCTCTTAAACACACACATATACAAACATTTTTCCCTTGGGATGCATATGCAGAAGTATGTAGGGACAAGTAAAAGATAGCATTTGACATTTATTATATAGTCAAGTTCATGATTTTTCTTCCCACTGGTAGATTGAAACCAGAACTTCAGTCCTTTATTTAATATGCATAAGCCTAATTATTTGTGTCTCGATCTAAACATGGTTTAGTGACAAATCTTCAAGTTGTTACTGTAGCTGTATAGTTATTGGTTTCTTTTCATTCCTTATGATCGGACAAGCTGCTAGGGAATTTGTTCCTCATCTTTTTGCCTGGGAGGGGTAATGATTACTCACTCTGTCCCCAAAAATATGTCCTATTTAACTATTGACAAGAATTAACTATTTAAATTTTTGTTTGACTTTCCACCATTTACCCTAGTGTGCTCCAAGTTCCCACTACTGTTATTGGTGATGCATTGCTGATTAACTACCTAAATGGTAAATAGGACACTTATTTTGGGACATCCATTTTAAGAAACGGGGTACTTATTTTATGATGGAGGGAGTATATGATATCATGTATATCATTATATGCAATTATTTTTAGTGATATATTTTGTGGCAACAGTGCAGCGCATACAATCAATCTTCTTTTCTTCAATTTTCTTTGGAGGATTTTTGTATCTTGATGATTGACTATCAGTGAATAGTTTTTAGGACAAGCTACTCAATATGCCAGCTTTAGAATCCTTAAACTTGTGTTAAACCAAATTTGCGGTCTGTTGACTCATTATACTGCAGACTAGTGTACTGCATTTTAGCATAGAATGTGGCTGAAAATATAGAGGAGAAAGACTTGAGATAGGAAAGGGGATATTATACAAGATGAAATTGGAGAGAAAGGTATATAAGATCCTTCATCTTGTAATCTATCCTGTTACTGAGGAGGTACATTTATATGTTAGCAAAAGCCTAAAATCACCCATAAACCAAAGTATCATTGTCATATTAAGTTGGCTATAATCCATTAAGACTGGAACTGATTATTTTACTGTAAAACCTTGAAGATCATTAAAATTAAAGATCACTACTTCTATTTTGGTGCTATTTTATATAAAATGGATTCAATAAGAACATTTAAAGCACATAGCAATGAAAGTAACCTTATCTCTGGACTACACTACATGATACTGTGTAAAATTGGGTTTCACTGCAAAATAAAGCAATAGTTGAGAACATTGATGTCTAATTGTTGGAGGCACTCTTGATTTATCCATGCACAAAACAATGCCATTTTCCTTGCAATACCAAAGCACCCATTTTACCTCAGTCCATAAGGCAACTGTTTCACAACAATACTATACTCTAGCGTTCTACCAATCGATACAATCTTCTGAAAACAAATAGACATGCTCATAAACTGATTTATTAAGCTCTGCCTAGAATAGGATAATTTCTCTCTAGCCTGCTTGGATGTGACTGAAAAATCTGTAATGATACACTTATCTAATTACTTGTTCTGGAAAATTTATATCTCTATGCAAATGCAAATTCTGATTGTTATGCGTTTTAGCAGCTAGTATATAGAAGGAAGTTCTGCTATTAAATTGTTTGTTTTTCAGAGAAAAAAATACCAATAGCATTTCATATTTATATTGACAGGATTCCTTTTTATAACAGCGCTTTATTAAATTTAGTCTTTAGTGTAGTTTCATTATGATTATCTCATTTGCAGCATTGTGTGTTTCTGCACTATATCCTTGATTTATGGAATTACCCTAGTATCACCATAGCAGTTTGAAGTTTTGAATAAAACCAGAACATAATCACATTATCTTTGTATCTTTCCATCATAACTATAGAATATAGATCCTATTGGTATCAACAAAAATCTTGAATTGGTATGTATAAATCTCTTCACCTCATGTACTGAACTGGCCAAATTATGTTTCAAGTGAAATTTTGAATGAAACTAGAACTGCCTATGACCTCTCCATAGCACTGAGATAACCTGTTTCTTTTTTCCTGACCTTTTCTGTGTATGGTATTCCTGGCTGACCAATGAAGTCTTTTCCCCTGTTGTTATGTAGTTTATATTTTATTTTTATCAGAAAATTGAATTCTTCTGTTGCTTTTGTTAGGCAGATACTTAACTACCTTGCTGAGAGTGGGTTTAAAGCTGTCACTGACGACTTGTTTCTGGTCCTTTTGCCTCCTCATTTCAGTCACATTTGGAGCAAATAGGACAAGGCACATGTAATGGAGTAGAAACCTGATTTCTGCAGTCAAGAAAACAAATTCATCCTAATTTATTTCCACAACTGTTGCTTATGTATCATTTCTTTTTCTTTTTTCCTAGCATGTTTTTGGTAGGTATGTATTGTGTTGTTTAGGGTTTAAATTTACCGAACTTCTTGGTGCATAACTTAAAACCGGAACACGGTTCTGATGTCATAACTTGTATGAGGCATACTCTTGGTTCTGATATTCAGCCATCCATATTATTCATTTAAATCCTCCTTTTTGAAGGATTGCTTCAGTTTTGAAATATAATGATGAGATAGATGATTTTGTTAAGTTTTTTAATTATTCCCTCTGTATTTATGCAAACTAGGTGTTGCTTGTAATGGACAATGGGCATATGTTGTATAGAAAAACTGAAAAAGTAGTCTTTTGCAAGGAACATGCCCTAAAGAAGAAATTGCTCTTCTGAGTTGGTAGCATTTGCCATGCCAACATCTCTAAAAAGTAAATACAAGTAAAACATATGCAACTGAAACTTTGATAGAACATATGCAACAAGTGCCTTCCTATATCCTTGTTTTGATGGCCTACATGGTTTTAGTGGCTACTACAAATTTCCAAGTTCCTAATTCTCCAAGCCGATGAACTCTAATTAGCTACCAGTAGCAATTTGTCTGTCCCCGGCCTCAATGAGCTTGTTGGCTATGGCACTGGCACTAACACAAGAACCTTCTTCCACCTGCAGCATTATCAAAAGAAGCCCAGGTTGGGTTATACGTTGGTTTCAACTAAAAACTTGTGTAATTAGTTAATTACAATTGAATGGAGCTGACCTTGATATGAAACCAGAAGCTGCTGAAGTCAGCGAAATGGCCACCAGCAACGTGAAGTGGATCCAAGTGCAGCTCCTCCAGAGCCTGAGAAGCATACAGCAAGCCGTTGATCTTGTTGCGGTGGATGAGTTTGATGGTCACTTGATCATCAACGACCCGAACATCCACCTCTGTGCCTCTTGATTTCATCTGAAGGCAGGAGCTCGAAGACCTATTGAAGCCACCGTGAGCCCTCATGTTACCCTCCCCTGCTCCAGCACCTTCACTCTTCTTCTTCTCCACCAGCGTTCTGAGCTCGGCCACTCTCACGAGGAGCTCCTTGGTATACCCAATTGCATATTCCACAATGGATGCTTTGTCGGTCTGCAACGATCAATTTTCCCAATCCCCAATCACAAACAAACTCAAGCGAGAACCGAACTGAAGTAAATATGGAAGATTGAG
>JAYMSU010000362.1:0-14792 GCA_036897765.1 Erodium chrysanthum | reverse complement strand
ATGATCTGGGACGACCACCAGTCCCGGTGCACCGGCGAGCTCTCCTTCCGCTCCGAGGTCAAGACCGTCCGTCTCCGCCGCGACAGGATCGTCGTCGTTCTCCTCCAGAAGGTTTTCGTCTACAATTTCGCGGATTTGAAGCTGCTCCACCAGATTGAGACGATTGCCAATCCCAAGGGGCTCTGCGTTGTGTCTCATGTCTCGGGTCCAATGGTGCTGGCCTGCCCGGGTCTGCAGAAGGGGCAGGTCAGGGTCGAGCACTACGGGTCGAAGCGAACCAAGTTCATCATGGCCCACGACTCCAGGATTGCCTCCTTCGCTCTTACGCAGGATGGGAAGCTGTTGGCTACAGCCAGTAGCAAGGGGACTTTGGTTAGGGTTTTCAATACTCTAGATGGTTCCTTGTTGCAGGAGGTATGTCAATTTCTGCTAATTTAGCATATTTTTGTGATTTGTCATGAAGTGAAACCCAGTTCTGTGTGATCTATTCAAGCCTTTTGACTTCAGTCTAGTACCTAAATATTGATGTGTGAGCTTGGGGGCCTTTTGCCATTTGCAGGAAGAGAGCATTTTTGGGTAGTTGCATTGCATCTTAAAATGATTTGTGCTTTGTCTGTAATTATAGTCATGTGAATTCTTAGAGTAAGTCATTTCTTACATGATTACATCTAAGGTGGCTCAGAAGAAAATTTCAGATGCTATTTCCCAAGTTCGTCCATAACAGGTCATATTCATATATGCTATGCTCTTTGAAATGCCATGGATGTTAATGATATGTCATTGTGAATCTTTGATATTGATGTAAGTTTTCTGGGTGATCAACTTCAACTAAATATCTTGGAAATGTATGCAGGTAAGGAGGGGTGCAGATCGGGCAGATATATATAGTCTTTCCTTCTCTTCCACTGCAGAATGGCGAGCTGTCGCCAGTGATAAGGGAACTGTCCATGTCTTCAATCTAAAGGTTGATTCAGGATCATTAGGAGTGGACAGACCACGAACATCATCTGAAGTTAGTCCTTCTAGTCCATCAGGCATTTCATCTCTTTCCTTCATCAGAGGTAATATGCTGGGTGCTGTATACTCTGGTGAATTTGCAAATAGGAGTCAATTTCTATCAATTATTTTGACTATATGATCATCAAATTGTTGTATAAAAAGTGTTTGTGGAAATCCTTATTTTATTTCTACTGCTAGTCTATTGACCCAATAGATGTTGCAAGGTAACAAACACTCTCTAGAGTTGCATTGTGTCACATTTCCTCATGTTGAAGTAGTAGTCCTAGTAAATGCCATACCATGAAATAATAGGCCATAATGTGACTTTTGGACCCAGCGGAAGTGGTCTACTAAGGCACACTTAACACCTAAATTAGGTTAGTGCTCTGGGAAATAAATAATAGATTAGTGGTTGGAGCTAACATAGTGTGTATTATTTATTTGCAGGTGTTCTGCCCAGATATTTCAGTTCAGAGTGGTCAGTTGCGCAGTTCAGGTTGCAGGAAGGTGTGCGATACATTGTTGCTTTTGGCAACCAAAAGAATACAGTCGTGATTCTTGGCATGGATGGAAGGTAATAACGAGCTTGACATGCCTTGTAATATTTTCTTACTGTGATGTAACATATCTCTGACAGTAGGTTAACAATAACAAAGTAAGAATGTGGAGTAGTTACCCGATGCCTACTTGGTGAAGGGGTCAAATGTGGGGGTTCTTCTCTAGTGACTAGGGTTCAAGATCAGTAGGTAGCGGTGTAAAGTTAGCTCTTCAGAAAAGAAAAAATTAATAATAATAATATCACACTTGCGGTTGTTTCTTGTTAAAAAGGAAATAGAACCCTTGTAGTACCTAAATTGTTTGCCAACTTTTAGTACCTACCCTGAGTTAATGATAGAGATGGATGAACAGAAAAAATTGCTTCTCGAATCTATTACTCGTTTTTTCCCCAAAATGAGTCTTATTTGACTTTCTATAAAAATTAGGGATTTGTGAAGTTATCCTTGGCTTTCCCATCACTCACACCCTACCACGTGCCAACACATTGAGTGATGTTGACTGACTAATATGAAGGATAATATTGGTATTTCATCCATAATCAACATAAGGAAGAAAGCAGACACTGTCTTTCGGGACATTCAAATTAGGGAAGTAAGACACCCATTTTGGGACGGGAGGAGTAACTTTTGTGGAAAAATTAGATATAGTTTCTCAACATAGCTGTGCTTATAGTGCATTCCCTGCTAATATATTGAATCACCATTTCAATTTGTCCAAGAATCGATTATTTTAGTTGAATGTGCATACAGTCGATGATGATCTTTGATTGGTTTTGCGTAAAGTTTTTTAAACATGGAATGCAAATGCAGCTTTCACAAATGCCAGTTTGACCCAGAGAGTGGTGGGGAGATGACTCAGCTTGAATATTACAATTTCCTGAAGCCAGAAGAGACATTCTGAAACGTTGCAGATGCTGCTATTTGCACCATTTTGGGTGGCAAACATTGTTAATATGACTTGCTTTCACCCAATGAGTAATTGGGTCCTCTAACTGTATAGTGAATGAAGATAGAGGGCAAGAATTTGGCTCCAACCAAGGTGTATTTGTAAATAGATGTTCATATGAAATATTTCACTTGCAGCATGTCATCATCTGAGTTAAGAGTTGAAACTCTGCTGAACAAATGTTTACGAGACTTGTGTGTAGTGTACAGGCTCGATTATTATTTTAGCTTGGGACCATGGCCTTTTGAGTGGGGCTCATGACTTTGATCTGCCGCCCTTTCACGGGGGTTTGTGAGACCTGACTCATTCATGGGTAATTCTTTTGGTACCGTGGTCCTCCTAAGGAGTCGTTTTAGGACAATAGTGACCCCACAATCATTCACTGAAGTTGCTCGTTCACATAGTCGAGTAAAGAAGTTTGTTAAAAACACCTCCTGTGACAAGATGAATATTTATATTTTATCATTTAGAGATTATCATGTATCTTAGCCTCAGTGGTAATCTGAGACTTAAGCCTCGAAACCCATGAGGGACGCGCCTTAGTTTTTGGATATCTTATTAGGACTAGTCCATTGATTTAAAGGGTTTTTTTCTTGCTTGAACATGAAGATTTAAATCTTGATGGAGATAATAATATGGTTATTTGTGTTGTATGCAATGAACACTGAATTTTGTTCTAATCCATTCTTGCTCTTTAATTGATAGTGACCAATAAAATACTCTACACATGGTGATGCACTAAATGACTCACTTGCACTCTCTACACAGTGATGCAATAGTTCATCTGATTTCCTGTAACACAGCTTCATTTGGCATTATCATGTCATTCCTTTCCATGTTAGCTTAGTTCCACCCTTGCCTTTTTCATACAAAGTATATTCTATGATAGCATAGCAGTATAGTTTATTCAATAGGAAATTGTAACTGACATTGTAAAGCTTTGAATTGCAACTAATCTATGACACTTATATTGTAATTGAGTAAGAAATTGTATTGAAATAGAGACTTTGTTATGACAATGTGTTATTTTAACTACTTTGTATTATATTTTATAAATTTATTAGTTGAGACTGACGTTAGCCGGAAGGAAAACGCCTCAGTTCTTGTTTCCGCCTTTTTTAAAAAACCATGCCTACAATGTCTCATTTTTATCAAACAAAAAAAATTTTAAGGTATAATTTGAAGTTTGTTAATAATTGTCAGTTCTAAAGCGTGCATTACATTAGTTTTGAAGTTCTACATTAGAGTGTGAAATGAACACAGCCGTGCATACTCACTCACATCCAAAAGCGTAAAACATGAAGATTACTACTTGTGTCCTGCCAGTTTTACAGCTAACCTTCCCCGAACAGTTTTCAAATCCGCCTTGGCTTTTCTCTTCCGTGGCTTTCTGTTTGTGTTTGCTCTTCTCCCTTGCAAGCGCTGCCGGCGAATCTCAGGGTCAGCCCACCCTTTCCCCCATTCTGAGAAACTTGAATAAGGTCTATTTCTTTCCACCGCGGCAAGCAGCATGTCTGCTTCCGGGTAAACGTTGAAAGCCTCGTCCCTTTTGGACTGTAGAAACTCGAGCCCTCGTTGCGTCGGTTCTGGGAATTTGACCTGAACATGGGTCTGCACAACAATGGAGGATCAGAGTTCTAACTCTAGTGTAAACAATCTTATTGCTCATTGCTTCTACATAAGCAAGTGAGCCCAAATCTTGGTACAAAAATAGCTTATAAAAAAAACAAAACATATGAGCTGACAGGTTTTGTTTCTGGGAATATCCTAAGAAGTTGCTTTAACAACTGACTAGTACATGAGGAGGCTCAGAATCCTATTTCACAGTATGAACTTTAGCTTGAGAGCATATCCACAGGCTCAAATAAGCAAGTGTTCCCAGTAATGCTTAGGATATAACTGTTGTACTGAAACTTAAGTGCAAATGAGAGATCAAGTAACCGCTGCTTTATCATGAATGTGAACAAAAGAAAAAGAAATTGCTAATCATGAGAGCCAAATCATTTGTGAACTATACCTTATCATCTCCCTCTCTAATGTAGCCTTTGTCTTCCATAATTCGAGCAAGACCTCGCCACCATAGCACGTCACTTGCTAGATACTTCTGAGACTGCATATGCCCATGTTAAATTTGAGAAAATGCATAGCACGTGTTTAACAGAACAAAATAAAAGTGACAGTGAGTCAAAAGCAGCAATTGAAAAATAGAAGCAATGTGACAGGGAAAATCAAAAGTATGCTAAGGAAAACAAACTGAGGTGCTTTGTTTCTATTATCAGGGTAAGAGTTTCATGCTTCTTCGGTTCTCTAGTAAAGCCTAGTGTCTGCAATCATTTGTTGCTCAGGTTTTGGAGGAGACTCTTCCAAATATCACGAGTTACTTAAGTCTGAACTTATTTTTGGTTCATATAAATCTGGTTCTGAGTTTATAGAAAGCCAAAACTCGAGTGCAGAGAAAAGCTTGTTAGAGAGAGACAGAGATGCAACTACCTGCTCCCTTATTTTACTAACAAACAACCTGAGGTTGGGCCTCCCAGCAAATCTTCTTTGATTAATGTCACTCCATGTTGTTTCATCATATGAGCCATCCCCATACATGCTTTGACCCTGAAAATTAACAATCTCTGTACACTTAATAATAGGTAGACCAATTTTATTGATAACAATGGTACAGTACACCCATTCATTGAAACTAAAGTTGACAATAGCTGCAGGTAATATGGTTTGTTGATTCTGCTTATTTAGGTTCAAATGTTTACTTAGATGGTCCTTCATATGGTGGAAAAGTTTGATTAAGAATGATTTCCATCAAAGTGATAGACTGAGTTAAAATATTTCATGCTACAAGTGCTATTTCGCGAGGTGATATTGTTTGATTGGTTGGCTGAATCTAAGTAACTTTCATTGGATCAAGTTCTCTCTTCAAAAATATATGGGTTTGACTCCGCAAAACAAGTAACCTAGAAAAAAATAAACCTCTGTTTTTAGCATCACTCACATAATGAGCAGCAATCACTTGCATCAAAACATCGGCCTCTTCTTTCACATTCTGCATTTCAGGTGGTCCATTAACACAGGCATCACACCTGCTTGAAGAGACATCAATTGTAGTTACAAGAGAAAAAATTGTCCAAAATGCATATGCACTAAACAACTGCAGTCAGAATTTCTTGCATTTCTCAGGTACTAGAGAATGTGTATAGCATGATTAAGACAATGCTGCATATGTAAAAAAGAGATTCACCTCATGCTACAATTTGAGCGGGTTAAGGATTAAAAATCTTACAAACAAATACTAATCAATAAAAGATTTTATGCTGAAATCCCTGATTCAAAAGATAAGATTATGATATCAGAAATTGTTTTCAAAAAGATGGCAACGGATACGTACACGAGGCATTTTCCAGAACAAAAATCCTCCCCAAAGTACTCCACAAGTATTTTGGCTCGACAAGATGATGTGTTCATTCCATATCTGCTACCAAACAAACACAATTAGTAATGAAAAGAAAAAAGGGGGAGAACCCAATATGATACACAATTTCTTCATATAAACCTGAAGCAATCAGATAACATCTTATATGCTTGTTTTGTCTGATCTGCACTTCTCTTATTTGGCAAAAGTGATGGCATCCTAGATAAGTTTGCATAGAGAGCTGCTTGACAAAAAGAATAACAAAAGATAATGATTTAGTAGCTATCTGTCTTGTTGACAGCCATAATCATGATGCGGCTAAGATATACATTTGTTCCTTTACTGCAAATCTAAATTCCCTATTCTATGAACTGGATTAAGAATTCTAATTCTTTTTGGACAAACATTTGCAACTGCATTATATCAATCCTTGTTTCTGAAACAAAAACCTTAAGCCTTTCTTCATAATCAACTGAAACACAAACATGTCAAATAAGAAGTATATCGAATAGATAGGTATTTTGATCCATATAAACTTACTGCAATCTGCTAACTTTCCATCCCTTCCAGCACGCCCTGCTTCTTGATAATATGCCTCCAAACTCTGTATTTAAATTAATGGTTATATAAGTCCAAAATACAAAATAACTGAAAAATATCACACCAGATATACATTTTCCTGAGAACCATATACATTGAAGTCAATGCAAAAGAAAATCACCTGGTGTTATATATTTAGTCCATATGATGGAAGTGCATAAGTAGCTAAGAGAGGATAACAGAGGCCCATAAAAAAATTAGGACATAATGTTTGAACAGATGCCTATAAAAAATGTTTGAACAGACCTGTGGCCAACCATAGTGGATTATTCTTCTAACATTTGGTTTGTCAATGCCCATTCCAAAAGCAATGGTTGCAACAACAACCTGACAGTTGGAGAAAAAAAGGGCGCTGGATAAGAAATTGAAATTTGTACAACCATACTTCACAAAGAAAAAGCAAAAAAAAAATTGAGAACGTATAGAGATAGCAATCAAGATTGATAAGGAAATTGAATAACACAAAATTAAGTTGCAAAACTATATATGATGGTCATTCTTTTCATATTCTAGTTTACTAGCAAAGTGGGAATATCTTGATGTAAAAGCAAGGAAGAGGAAAATAAGTAGTAGAAAAGAAATGTTCTAAAGGTGTTTCAAATATCTACTTATGGAGACACATGCACACTACACGTTTTTTACTTTTGGCAATTGGATCAGTCTTGGGTGGGATTCACAGATGGCATCGATGGGGCAAAGACTTTGCGGTTTTAAGTTTAAACTATCACGCCAGAATGATGCCCAAATTATATCAATATTTATTTTAATTTATGAGTTATCGTGTATGTATTCAAATCAGAGAACAATCATTTTCGATATTTTGTGGACAATCTCATCACAATCAGTCAGCTACATTTCCTTTGCCTTTATGCTAATTCTTAAATTGATAATATGGTAAAATTTGAGTCCATCGATATACTAGTTTAAGTTTTGGGAAAGTTATCGTATAGATAATATAATATGAACTAGTAATATTTATACCAACTCACAAGTTTTGTTTTTCTAATATAAGTGAGGTCTTGAGTTCAAACTTTGGTACATACAAATGGCTGATAAAAACTCACAAGGTTTTAAGGTAAACTAAGGTATGTGGTGAATGAAGTCAATTGATCCAACCTAACTGGCATTTCCACTAACAATTAGCAAATTGTGCTAGCATTTATACACTTAGTGCCAGACAAAATAGAAAGTACCTTATATGTAATAATGGCCCCAGGAAAATAAGTAGAAGCATATTTCCAAATTAACAATCTAAATAATTTTTAGACATGACATTTCTTTTTGCCAATAGAGAATCATTAATGATCAGTATCTTCCACAAAGCCACATCATCCATACCTGTAAGGTGCTTTCATGGAATTCCTTGTGAACCTGCCTTAGACGCGCCTTAGGCAACTGGGAAGAAATAGAAATTAATAGATAAAACCATATACTTGTTGCAAACCAAAAAATATTTAGAGATAACAGAGAGCTTGTGAGATAGCATTGGCTATAACAGCAAAAGTAATAGTAGAAAATTTTGAAATGATGCAGTGGAGGATTCAATATGTAGTGGCTGAGACATTATACTTGCAATAGTTTCTGCCTGCTAGTGCAACCAATGAATCTTCATGTTTTACTGTTACAGCTTCTGAGCTTCATCATGGGTTCAGCACCAAACTCTCTATGGTTACTTATTACAGCATGCTTAATAAAATTATAATTTTCTTCTAAGAAAACTAAAATTAAGGTTTAAAACATTGTTAGGAAAAGGGGATAGGCACAGAAAGAGTTAAAAAAAAACATATAAATCAATGCCAATAAACTATATGCAAATGAAGTTGAATTGGAGTAAAAAAAAAGTATCATAACTCATACCCCTGCATTGTAAGCAGCAGCTTTAACACCAAACTGACAAAGAAACTTTGCAATACGTAATGTTTCCTTCCTAGTCGGAACATATATGATAGTCGGTCCTTGTACTAGAGGCTTATGCAGAAGCCTTAGCCTCTCTTCCTCTTTCAGTGGTGGCTCAGGTGTCTCAGCTGACCCCGGTGTATAACAATCCTGGCCAAGAGACTCTCCACAAAATTCACCACAGGCAACTGCAAAATGGAAACAAATAAATAATGCACGACAAAGAAACTGAACAGTTCTTTTCATGAGGTTTAACATATTAACATCTAATAGATAAAGTGAAAAACAGAAAATATAACAAAATCAGAATGGCACCATCCCAGTCGTCTACACTTTGAAAGACATCAGCCTCATTTTCCAGATATTCCACTGAAAATTTATTGCCCTTGGAAGCGCTTGGATTGTTATCTTTTCCTGAGGTTAATTCTTCATCATTTTCAGACAATCCATCTGCCTCAGATACGCTACTAGCAGAGCTAGAAGAATGGTCACACATATCTACCAAATTTCCCGAGGTGCCAATTTCTCTGTCGCTCCCACTCTTTTTCTTTATAGCGTACACATCTATCAGTTCACAAAAGTCCTTCTTATAAGAAGCCGGTGAAGATGTTCGGCTATGTTTTACCTGTAAATAGAAGTAAATGAATCGTAATGATCCAAACAATAAAAATTACATCTTCCAAGAGTTCTATCTCAACATATGAATTCAATGCCAAAGGCACTTCTAAAAAGTTCCTGTGTCGACACGAGAACTCACTGAAAATCGCAGATTTGACCGAAAGAACGAGGTTAACACAATCTTTGTCTCTTTTGGCATGCCTAAGGACTCAATTATGTCTTGCCGAACATGAGTAGTAGCGGTAGCAGTCAATGCCATCAATGGAATGTCATATCTTAAGAATTTTAGATTGTGAGCACTGAAATTCTCACGCAAAACAGACAATTTCCTGAAACATGAGATGACGTCTGTCAAATTGTGCGCAACAAGTCAAATCATCAAACTGTAGGCTGTTTTTGATATGCATAATAAAAGAGAAAAGAAAGAATTAGTTGGTAGACAAATAAAACGTTATGAAGAAAGTTAGAACTAAAATTCTACAGGTAGCACCTACAATTTAAAAGAACAATATACTTCATTAAACGGTAAAAGACATTGCACAATAAATGAAAATTAATAAAAGATCAACACTTTCCATTAATGTGTACTACAAGTCTATTGGTAATAGAATTTATATTTGATCAACTACTATGTTTCTTACTTTTTCTTCATTTGAACTGTATGTAAACTCGCACAAAGGATACTAATCAAGCATACCCCTAGCACATTATAACATGATATTTTTACAAGATCTAGTTCAAAACCATTTGGCTATGAGTGGTGAGGCCAATTATACATATTAACAAAGGGGAAACCACACACATGTTCTTTGTGGGCATTACAAGTCTTCCCTGACATCCAGGCCTGACAACAGAATGGGTTCTGCACTTGGACCACAAAGTGGGGACAACACAAGTGATTTTGTTGCAACTGAAACTGCTCCAATACTATATCTAAAATAAACATTGGTAATGTGTTGAGAAGCCCATCTTATACATTCACCTACTCTATGTAGAATCACTTCATTATTTGTCATTAATACACATCCCGTTTAAATAATATGATTAGTATCCATTCATGACAGCAGAAGCCAATACCAATGAGGGCATATGTGAAACAGTCATGTTAGAAGAAGGTAAACCTGTAGTCAGGTCTGAAATCATGGCCCCACTTAGAAACACAATGGGCTTCATCAATTGCAAATAATGCAATGCCTCGATTTTCAGCAAGCCGCTGGAGTGGTATTATCAGTCTGCAAAAAGTAATCACTCCTCATTAAATTATTTCAAGGCACCGGTAATGAAGCAAAAAGTTGAACTGTGCTGTGTCTCATGCCTTAAAACTGTCTCTGGACAAACATATATTATGCTGTACATGCCTCTCATTGCTTTCTGTTCAACACTACTGTCAGGTTGCCCAGATCCAAGAAAGCAAGCTGATACTCCATGTTTTGCTAGCTTTAAGCATTGATCATGCATCAAGCTTATTAAAGGTGAAATGACGACCACTATCTTCCCTGTTAATAATGCTGGAATCTGGAAACACAAAGATTTTCCTGCAGATACGCAATAGTTTCAATACAATTAGCATCCACTCTATGGAGGATAAAGTAAGGCATAGAAGTATGTTGCGAGTTTTGTCACCAGATCCTGTAGCTGCTAGAACAAGGCAATCTTGGTGAGCTAGCCAAGCAGCCAAGGCTTCCCTTTGGAAAGGCTTCACAGAGGAATAACCAAAATGCTTTTTCAGCAGGCTATTAGCTTTCTTCTCCCACTCTGATTCAATGTCCATATCCTGTGGGTAGTCAACTGGGAAAGGTTCTGGGACAGTTTTGAGGTTACAAGCCATGGGAGAAAAAGGCTTTTCATGTTTCTCTGGAAGACCATGCAACACCTTGGATCTACAAACTGGTACATCTGTTGAAACATCCATTCTGCTCCGTTTGGATCTCCCATTGGGTTGCAAAAGCTCCAATATGCTAGACTGTCGCATCTGGCCCTTACACGAGGAGGCCAAGGTTCTTTTGCCCACAGCATTAAAATCTCGCATGGAACCTCTAGAACTACTTGAAGTGTCCTTTCTATTTCTGTCAGAATCATTCAAGATGTAATCAGCTGCATCCTGTAATGATGGACCCACTTCTTTTATAGCTTTTGCGGCAGCAGAAACCTCAAATCCCATCTCAACTAGTTTAGTCATAACTTGCTCAGAACTAGGTTCACCATCTCTATCCATGGTGCAAACTGTTTGCAAAGGGAGAAATTCAAGTTCAATGCATGACTAATAAGCTAACAGAAGACCAACCAATTTGGAAATAGCATTGCATTTAAACTGACATGACATCTGCTCTTGTAAAATACATTTTAGAAAGTTATTTCAAAAACCTTGGCTTTGCTGGTAAAGTATTTACTAAAAGAAATCTGGCCATGCAGAAAAAGGTTACCTTCTGTGTTCAGTTTCACTTGCTATATAACAAGATAAAGCAATGTTATGCCACTTGAACACGAGACTAGAAACATGGTGCAAACTAGAAAGGTGGATGGTATTGGTATATAAAAAAACGAGCAGACATAAAACCCTTTTACAGACTACTTGATCTTGGAAAAAGATTAGAAACAAACGGTGCCAATTACTTTGTTTCTGAGTATGAAAAGTGTTCACAAAACTGTTTGGTAGTAGATGCCTAGATGGTTTCTTTTCTCATTTATACAAAGCTAAATTTCATACTCCCTCCATTCTAAAATAGGCATCATGTTTGATTTTTCGCAAAAATTAAGTACTAGTGGAGTCAGTATTCCACCTTCCCACCATGTCCACATCCGTTCCAGGTGCAAATACACTCATGGGGTATAATGTTGGAACGAGGGAGCATAATGTTTTTCTTTTCCTTGCATAGCAACCTAGTACAGTTTAGCATATCAACACATACATCAGAGACTGTTGCGGCAAAAAAAGCAGTATCATAACTATGAGAGCAGCTTCCATACAGGTCAAGTATGTTCAGTGAGCAGTTCAAATTCACCAACACCAATAAGCAGACCTTCTGTTTCTGATCATACAGCTTTAATTTCTCTATATTCTATGGCTTTACCTCCAGGAAAGTAAAATATGCCCCTTTGTTTAATTTCTAACAAAATGTAACTAAAAAGAAATGCAATTTCTCTTTGATAATTATTTCAAATCAAAACTGAAGATCATTGCTCAAGAATGAAAATGGAAATACCTAATCCAACGGTCAAGCCATCTTATATGTTACAACCCGAAAAAAGAAAAAAAAAACAATTTCTTTCACATTCCTTCACTTTCTCAGCAACCAAGCATATCCTCGACTGGAGAAATAGGAAATAAGTATAATTGCTACTCAATTTGGAGCTCGATCACAACACCGAAGCCCAGTCAAAGAACTGGAAATTAGGGGAAATGTATGTACAGTTCACGATATAAATAAAAACAGAGGCACAGCAGATGAAATGGTGATGACGATGAGGTCACATACCTAAACCCTAGAGCCGCAATCGGGAGCTACGCGTCGCAATTCGAAAGGCTTCGCCCGGAAGCGCGCGAAAATTGGATAGGGGAATTTCACAGTCAAGGTTTATTATTAGTTTCGGTGCCGCTAGAAAGGAAACGACATGTCGTACTTGTACGAGGATGAAACTACATACAACCTACTCAACACAAGCCCATTAGATGTCAAGAAAAGGCCCAATTTGTAACTTACACTAATTAACCAAACTGATATGATAAAACAATTAGACTTAAAATGAATAGGTTAATTGTTTGTAACCATCGACAAATTATTTTGAGATCTCACTCACTTTATTGTTCGTTTAAGATTCACAAAATAATATTAGAAATATCTCATATCAAGTGAGCTTAAAACAGCAAGCAAACTTATGTGCAATTTTTTGTCCAACATTACATTTCTCCACCCATTTATTTTGAAGAAAAATCAGTATGGATTTTTATTCAAATAGATACATAATAATATTTAAACATTAAAACATGCTTATTGGTTATCGATGGATAATCAAGGACGCATTAGTGAAAGTTAGTGTTAAAGAGACTTGTGGTAGTAATTATTTTTGTTTATCTTGTTGGGTTGGTGAATCGCCAATACGGCTACTTTCAACTCCAGTGCACTTTGCTTCCTTTTTGTTTTGTTCATTTTGTTTGTATTAATTTCTAATCTTTTCGTCAAAATTATAATTGTCATATGTTAAAATGAGCAAGATTTAATCTTCATGATTTGACTTTCTTTAATCAATTAATCCTAATATGTTAAGATAAGATGGCCTTGATTAACTAGCATGTTAATGTGTGTGTTAGGAAAATTAGACCTGAATTATGTTATCACATTAATAAGGTGGAAATGATTAAATAGAGTCACACATATTAATATCAAACAGTTTTAAGAAAATCATTAGAATAATATGTTTGTTAATAATTTATGAGGATTTGGTTTTGGAACTAAGGTGGATCGTAGACTTTTCTCTGCCACTGTAAGTTTAGAACAATATTGACTCATAAAAAGTCATGACAATTAGTTCAATTGGCTTTGGCTTGATGTGATAGCCTCTTAACTGCTTCCATACTTCTAGAAATCTTACTCATCCTTTTTGGGTTTAATAGTAGTTAAACTTAAACCACACTAATATTTGTGGATAACCTTACCACTCATTCAATTACTAATATTCTATTTGGATATTTATAAACCTTGATTCAAAAATTAAAAAAATTATTTACAGTGTCGTAATTTTATGATTATCTACTCGGTTCTCCTACGAAAAATATTTAAAATTTTAGAACTGTTGTTCGTGAGGTATTTGAGATATTTGACTCGGATATTCCATTAAAACAATTTGTTCAACTAGCTCAAATTAATGGGTGGATACATCAAAATATGTTTATCAACTAGTTAACTTCATCACATGCTTTTTATGTGAAATACAATTCAGCCGTCTCAACATGACTCACGTGTAAGATTGTATGTCTACAATTAAACTAAACATCAACATATGAACTGGAAGGCTACTAACAGAGGTGAGAACCAAACTGCGGATTGAACCAAGTTAGCTAAGATTATACTTCTACAATGGAACTGAACATCTACGTAGAAAACATAAGGTCATTGGGCAGAGATAAGGTTGTGGATTGAACCAGGTTAACTTTGATCTCATATCGAATCTCAATCAAATCTAAAAACTAGAGTTAATAGGTGGAAGCCTTAGTGAACTTGTTATAACTTATTAAGGGAACTCTTATATATAAGCACCACTAAAATTTTCACATCTACCTCTGCTGACCTAAGTTCACATAATATTCCATGATGTTTGAGGTTTGACTAAGGCCTAGATTTGGTAGTGTTCAATTTTGAAGCCTAACCATTAACAACAACTCAAGTAGCACCCAAAACCAGCACCTCCATCACTTACTGCCCCTTGATTTATCTCTCTTTGACCTTCCCAACACCACCTACTCTCCTTTACCATTTCTATATAACCCCTTTTCCTCTCTCAAACCTCAATCATCATCTCTTCAACTCCAACCCATTACTCTCCACTTTCTTGCATTGTAAGAAACTTTTCAATTTCTGTTCCATTAACTACTTTACTTGTAGTCTCAAGCTATCTTATTTATCCCCTCTCTTTTTTCTTTCTTAGCGCCACTTCAGAGATGGAGATTCAGCAAACCCAACAAGACTCATGGTCGGAAACAGAGAGCTCCGGCACCGGCGGCGGTTCCCGGTCGGGACACAGCGGCCAGCTGGTGTCCCACAAG